>DWQX01006089.1:0-11897 GCA_018245475.1 Pharmacophagus antenor | reverse complement strand
CAGCCCAGAACACATCGGGCTCTCACATGTATGTCTGCCGGAACACAGCGATGCAATTATGGCGGTATATTGACAGCAAGGGACTGCCCCCACTGTCAATATTTCCCCTTTTTCCAAAAACCATACCACCATCCAAACCGCCCCATTTGTTATAGTCATTCCCAAGAATTACAAAAATGTTTAATGATTTTTCAAACCCAAAAGTGACATAACCCTATTGTTAAGCCCTCGGCGTCCGTCTGCCTGTCTGCCAGTCCGTCTGTCAGCGGGCTCTATCTCATGAACCGAAATAGTTACAAGGTTGAAATTTTGCACAGATCTTCTATTTCTATTTGCGCTACAACAACGAATAATAAAAATATAATAATAATACTTACAAGGAACGCGATTTAATTGGCGCTTATGGTAAACGACCCATAGCGATGCGTGTCCGACTCGCACTTGACCATTTACTTAAGTAATAGCAGAGAACACTATCGCCGGATATACTTTTTTAAGGAAAAGGTAAATTATAATGACTTAAGCCGTTTCAGACCTATGACGCCATTAAATGATATACGAATTTATCTTATAACGGGATTTTATATGGTTTTATTTATTTAGAATCATCGAGACAATATTTCGTTTGATAAAGTCATGAAGTTTCGCAAAATAATGCTTGAATTAAGAAATTATATTTATCTAGAACAGTGTTACCCAAGGTGGGGCGTAAGCCCCACAAGGAGGCAATTCCGTGATTTAGGAGGAGGGCAATCAGCAAGTTTATAAAAATTAGCTTATATAATTCATTGCATTTTTATTTGTTTTTGGAGGGCTATTGTATAAAAATTTAATAGGTCGAGAGGGACAGAAATTTTTTTAGTCAACAGCGAGATACTGAACCAAATAGGTTGAGAAACACTGATCTAGAACATTACTCAGTACAAAATTTGATGAGTAATTAAAAGCAGTACTAATTTAGAAGTAACTTCCTTGTAGCGCAGTGGTTTACCGTCTACATTGTGTCAGAGGTCCTTGATTCGATTCGAATTTGGATAGTGGGAAACTTTTTTGAACCCACAGGGTTATCCTACCTCCCTCAATGTAAGTCTCCCTCCATAACAGTCACACGTGTGAGCTAGGAGCTTCTGGATGACCGTGTTTCACCATCTACGGCAGTGTTTCCCAATCTATTTAGTCCCATGTCCCACTTCGTCCCCGCGACCCTAGAAATTTTTATCCAATGTCTCCAAAGACAAATAAAAATTAGAAATTGCAATTGAATTATATCATTATTTTTTTTTAAAGTCACTAATTGCCCCCCACCCCTAAATGATAGAATTGCCCCCTTGTGACGCCCACACCCCATTTTGGAAACACTGACCTACGACCTTATTATCACCTAAAATCGTGCGAAAATGAGACCGAGTATATTGTCGATAATATTTATAAGGTACATTCTCATTTACCTATAATCGCTAACGTGTTAAGCGGGTTTGACAGCTACGTCCGGCATTGATGAAATTTTTCGATCTATGAAAAACGAAAAAAAAAAACAATATTTATTAATTAATTGATTCGTGCTTTGCTTTCCGTAAATACATGATTAAAAGAAACCACAAATGTTATGCTAATTTCCGCTATGTTTAATCGCAAATATTGCGACTAAAATACATTTTCAACTGCAAACTTCATTAACAACGTGACATCACGTACTTTGATACTGCAAGTTTACGTTGACTACAAATGGTCATTTTAATTAAGAGTTATTAAAAAGGATTAATGAAAAATGTATGCAGTGTAGAGAAAATATTTTATTATTAATATTATAACTTAGATAATAACATCATGTATTATCAATATAGCGCTAAATCTCCGTGGGTGTCAATTGGTTAATATATATTTTGTTACAATTGTATTAACTGGCCACATGACGATACACGACGATGACGTCCGGCCGTTAAATCTTTGTAATCTGTGCGAGATGAAAATATTAAAAAATGTAAATAACATCATGACCCGGTTGACATTTAAAGAAATAAATTGAAATGTACGCTTTAATATCCGTGTGTTTGTCGTTAAAGAACCGCTCTTGAATATTTATATTCCGAATGCAAACATATCGGCGACAGAGCGTCGCATGCGAGTCTGCTAAGCTTTTAGTCCCTTTGCTTCGGCGAGATACGACGAGGACGTTCCGAAGATTTGCGAGATGCCCGTCTTGAATAACGTATGCACTAGGTTTACAAATAAAATGTGCTTATTTAAAAAGGAATATACTTTAAAACTGTTCTCTACCAGTTATGTATTAAGACTTGACCTCGATTTCACATCATGTTAAGCGACTAAGTCGTAGTTTGTAAAGCGTATTCGCCCAGAATACTTCCGGCTCCCACATATAAGACTGCCCGAACACAGCGATGCGGTAATGGTTGGCGAAGAACATTAAAACTGTTACCTAACCAGGCAGCTTCGAAATACCATCCAGGCCACTACTCCTGTGACCCCGATCCGGGACCTCTGCGTTACAAGACAAACTGTGCCACGGAAGTAAACAAAAAACTCTTTCGACAAGTCGTGACACGGTAAAAATATTTAGCTATTGAGTTAGTTGCTTTATACGTTAAGCAATAAAGTTTTCATTGAATAATGTTCGCGATAAATGTTGCAATATAAAATCTTGTTGCGTTAAATTTATGAATCGAGCCGAATACTCTGGCTCTCAATACATATAACTGCCGGAATACAGCGATGTTTGTACGCCATTGACATTGAGGGTAGTGTTTAGCCCGTTGAGTTATAACCCTGCCACCACCCAAACAAGCATACGGTCCCGAGGCCGAATCTGGGAACCTGTGTTGAAAGGCATGCGATGGCCACTGAATCAATGGGTTATTCTCTGAATCGAGCGATTTCTAATAACAGTAATATATTTATTTTTATTTATGTATGATATTAGGTCGGTAATATGTAACCGCTAGCACTCCAAAACGTACAATTAGATATTTTGATGTTGCCGCAAAAATGAATCGAAACGTCTAAAGCGTTAGATTCAAATTCCCTTACGTTGAACGGACATTTTTTTTTCTCTTTTTATTTCCTTGCGTGTTGAATATAGTCTCGCTTATCTGTAATTATTTTCAGGAGTGTCAGTAATTCCAGTTCTGTAAGAATTGTTTTCAGCAAATTAACTTAATAATAGAGTACGAAGGGAATTATGAAAAAATGGCTACGGAATGTATCGAGTATTTTAAGGTTTTTTTTTATTTATGAGGTAAATGAGGGAGGAAGGGAGTGATATAAAAGAGCGTTGTCAAAAGGGCAAGCCTTAAATCGATATTCAAATAAAATATTATTCAGTACTCGAATAACACGAATTCCCTTATACACGGTTTTTAAAACAAAACAAATTGTGCTTTTTTTTTAGTTTTAAATGAGTGGTTAGTAGTTATCTGTCAAATGAAGATCCGATTAATTTTTGTTTTGATTAATAAATTGTACAATTCGTGTAAATTAACATCTAGGGACTACTACATTTTTAACCGACCAAATATACAAACCATAGGGTTTCTTTTTGATGATGTGTTTTGTTTTTTTATTATCTATTATGTTTACGCATAATTTTTTTATGCCTGTAAAGGGAAAAACTCAATATTGACCCTTATCATGGATAAATGGAACAATGAAATATTAACCCTACAAATACGTTTATAAGCTTTAAGGTCATATAGCCATGTGATTTCATATTCTACTATTATCCAATTTGAACTAAGGCATTGTGAATTTTCTCACAGCATTTTTAGCAGAATTAGGCGCAGCAGTGGTTTCATTTTCCTCTTCCGCTGTATGTTTGTACTATACAGACAGTAAGTATCGCTTTACCGTTCTGCTATTTGATACAGAAGCGTAGCAGTGGTAGACTTGCTTGCTTAGTAATTCACACAACAAGACAAAGAAAGGGGTATTGTCTCCTGAGATATAGACAATTAAAAAGAAATTAGTAAAAAATACATTTTAAAAAAACTATAACAAAATTCCCATCAGTGTTAAGACACTTATATGTTTCTAAATATCTTTGTTTAGCAATGCTGTTTTGTAAGGGCTTATGACTCCCTTTCAGAGTCACTTAAATGGTGGTATTTGAATGGTGATAGATTATTTGACCGTTTGACTAAATTCATTTAAATTTAAGTCATTTAAAATAATTGTATTTATATAATTTACAATTTTAATGTATTGAAAGTAATTTGTAAATTTAATTATATTATAAATATTAAATTTACATACCTTTATGTATAATATAATAGAAAATGAAAACAATTAAAAATTATAATTATAAACATAATGATAAATACTCACCGAATATTCGAGAAGTTTGAATTAAATATTTTCACGCGAAAATCACTCGACGTGCGCGTGGATATTACGGAAACAAAATTTAACACGTGAATGAGGACACAGCGTCGACTAATTATCGTTATATGGAATATTTAAATTAATTATTTGTACGGGAAAATTTTCTAATGCCTCCCAAAAACTTTTCCGCGCCTCGCGAACTATTTACCGAGCGGAAAAGCGTACGTCCCGCCTCGCCCGCTCCGAAAGTACTGGAGTCCAGATTGACAGGCGTTTGCGCGCGCACTGTAACGTTGCACCTTTCAGAGAAGCTCGCCTTCGCACTGTGGACGTTAGCGATACGGGAATCAGCCGCTAAGTGACCGACCAACGGACTGCTGATAACAGATAATTGTAGGCGCGGATTCCTCATATTATTTCATGTGAACAACGTATGCGTGTGGTCGATGCAAACGGACGACTTTTAATTGGAATAAATTTATTTATTAATGGTTATACGGCGGTATAATAAGATTGATTAAAATTTCCTCACTTGTAAAAAGTTTTCTTAAGTGATTTCGTATATGAATAATAAAAATAAAACGAATACGATTCTACATTAATAAAGGGATAATATTACCCTTTTTTTTAAGCATGTAAAAAAATATTAAATATAAATAATAAAGAAATGTAGATAAAATGAATACTAACTTTATTTAAACTTCTTTTAGCAATTAAATATTTAAATGTCTTAAGGCATACTTGAGCTTTTTTTTCAGCGACGGCCTAAATTTGACCTCAATTGACACATGATGTTAAGTGACAATGAGGCAGTAGGTGGAAAAGCGACTAGTGGTGGTTTGGACGGTGATAAAGATTCTCCTAACCCACCATACTAGCAATACAATCAATCTCAATCTGCCACCACAACAGCATCGCTTTATTCCGGCAGTCATGCATGTGAGTGCCAGCGTATTCTGGATAAGCATGCTTCATCATCTCCGTCACTTGTCACTTAACGTCATTTGAAATTGGTGACAAAAATAGCATATTTATTAAAAAAAAAAATACCACACAAAATTCTAGTTTTTCATTTTTAAATAACGAGTTATTTACCTAATCCTAATACGACGGTTTCTATAGAATTCCTGACGCAGCTTCGCTTCGCCCTGCCTACAGCTTCAGGTTTGTTCAATAACTTATGTATCGGCGCGCTACAAGCTACGCCAGCGCGAAATATTCTATGCGATGATAATATAGATTACTAATAACAAAATACCAGAGGCACTCCACGAAGTTTGCCGGCGTGTACTTTAATAATATATTAAATCCATTCGGGGCATACGATAACACGAAACTTTATATGTGTCACTCCACAGGTGTACATGCCGCTACACCTGTGAAGTGATTTGTATAGTGACATATATATGTCTGTACAGATAGGGTTCGGTAAGTTTAACCGCGGAGGCTATTTCAGTAGTGAATAGTGTGCAAAATAAAAGCACAAAAAAAAAGAGAAAAAAGAAGGGTGCGCACTCCTTCCTTAAAGGTCGGCTATGCAGTCACGACTCCCCGAGTGTTGCGGCTGTCTATGGGCGTGGTGATCACTGTCTATCGGGTGACCCGCTCGCTCTTTTGTCTGCTCTTCCTATAAAAAAAACTACGTATGTTCCCGTTAGAATATTGCACCTTATGAATGTCGCTGAAGATGAATAATTTACAATATTACATTCGTCTAATTAAAATGTCTAATCCAAGTAAATATAATGAAGATATAATATAAATAAAGTTTATTTATTTAATGACATTTTTTTTTTAATTTTTTATTTTTCATTATACTTTGAAGACTTAAAATAGTTTATTTTAGTGTTTGTGGTTTTTCTGCTTTAGTTTTGCGTATAATATTTAGAATTTTTTTTTTGTTAAAACATTTATTCGTTGTAATGAACAAGCTACTACTGTTAACTTAACTTTTAAAGCAATATCAGATCTTTATAATTAAGTTATTCTAAGTTTAGTGTAATATAATTTATAACAATGTTCGTGTGTTTCTGTTCGATAATATACTTTTGCTATATTTAATTATGAGAAAAAAAACATTAAGATATTCACAGCGGTTGTAATTCTGCTTAAGCTATTCGTTATCATAACGCATTTATGCATTTTACATTTCAGTGTCGAAAATACCTTCGATATGACTCCGTCTATGATATAAACACAATATCCTTCACTACCGTACAATATATAATAAATACTAGGTATACGTAACGCCTCGTCGTGACTCAAAAACGTTTATTAAAAATGTCACTATACTTACGTGTGTCCGAAATAATTTTTGATTTTTTCGTTCTTCACGGCAACTTACTTTTATATTCCTTTTTTTTAAGAACGAAATATGAATATTGGTGTATGAAATCACTATTGCCTTAAAAAGGAAAACCATGAAAAAGTCCGTAAAGCTAGTATTAAAATACGCAGCACTTTACCCCTTTGAATGCCACATCTTCGCTTCTACAAAGGGCGCGACAGTTTCTCAGTTGATGTGTTCCATGCCGCTAAAATTATGCAAAATGCGTCCGTAGATTACGAAAAGAGTTTTTACAGCGAGTAAAAATTATTTTGTCGCCTTCGCTAAGATTACATTGATATTATTATGTTTGTTTCTTTTGCTTAAATTGTTTTGTTGTATTATAATAGAAAATTATATCACAGTAACACCGAAATTAATTATGTATAGAAAAGATAAAGAAATAATAAGAAGTCTTACATTATTACTTATTTCCGTATCGAATAATGATTTTAATTTAAATACATAAAAATGTGGCAACTTTATAATAGTCATGATAGAAGTATTTTCGCAATACAAGTATTTTATATAATTTTTTTTTGATTAATATGTAAACGAAATACGTTATGCATCTATAAATCTATATCTGATACTTATTATTATCATATATATAATATTGATATGGAATTATAATGAGTGTTACTAACAATTACTGATCATGCATACTAATTTATATTTTTATTTAAACTTGAGCATTTAATAAAATAATAAAATTAATGACGATAAAATTAAAAAAAAAACTAAAAGGATTTGGCACCAGTTACTCGTCTTTCTTTATGGAAATGATAAGAATAAAAATTATTAAAATAAAGGACCTCTTTACTTAAACAGCTAACGAATTCTGTTTTTTTTTTGTCTTCTCGACAACACGAAACCTTTCCGCTTTCCCGCTTCAAAAGAACTCGTTAAGTCTTCAACGCGGTATTTGTCCCGTTCAAATTATCCTTTTAGATAATTTTTTTTTTTTTATTTATTTCTGTCGTAATGCTCGTGTAGTATTAATTATATTAAATGCGCTAATAAATGCTTGCTCCAGAATTATTTATTGAGAAGTTTTTATATCCTAACTTACACAATAATAATTATACATTTTTATTTATATATTATATGCGTAGCTTTTGATTATGTAAAGAGTGAAAATTAATCTGATATTAGAAAGTGGAAATTTCGTTTATACGATAATAATAATATTGATATTTGAATTAAAACATTTTTTTAAATCCGTTATTTTTAAAGTTAATTTTTATAATTGTAACTTAATTTTGTGAGAGATATAATGATACGTTATTACTATTATTACTTATTACAACTTACCCACACCACAATTTGTCACCATTTAGATGATTGTCTGGGACAAGGCTTTATAGCATTACGTCCGTATGGTATTAGTATTTTATATAATAGATATAAAATAAATAAATAAAGTTACCGTACAATAAAATACATAAAATAATTTAATTTAGATTTAATTATGATATCCAATTAAAAAATACAACTAAACAAGTAAACTAAATAAATAAAAGTTCGCAATCAACGAAAGTTTTGATTAAAACTTTAATGCAAATATTCATACTAGACGAGCTTTAATAAAGTTGTTCAACAGATTCGCAAGATAAATTTTAAATGTGAATGTCTTCCAAGAATGCGACCAGGAGTCAATGGCATGGTGACATTGTGAATAGACTAGCTCGAAATAAACTTATGAATAAATGTTAAAGATACTCGAGGACAAGCCTTCTCGAACATCTCAGAACTGTGAAAACAGATATCTAATTATATTTACTAAAACATTATATCGATAGTTCTGTTTATCTAATAAAAGAGTCGGCGATGAAGAAAAAAAAAACAGAATCCACAAAGATCGAACAGAAATTATGGAGACATGGAAAAAGTATGTTTTGTATTTTTTCACTTCGAATTTTAATAATCTTTCCAAATTTTTAGGGTATTAACATGTATTATGTACAATATATATAAAGTTTTCTGTCAACCACCTGCAATGTCAATACGTTAGCATAACAACTTCGCTTTGTTTTGAGAGTCAAATATATTTGAATTATTTTCAGCAAGCGCGCCTTACCGGCTATAGTGTTGTTGTCACTTAAAATATTTCAAATTAACGTCAATTCTTAGCCCATAATCGAGAAAAAACCTGAAGTAAGGACCGATGTAGATCAATAATAACCGATAAATAGATGAGACCGTCAATACTTAAAACGGTAACATGTAAAAATGACCCGAAATTTAAATCGACAGGGGAAACATATTTCTTTCCCCATCACCCCTTATTATTACCGGAAGGGGAAATGCGGCGACGAAAATAACTTACCCCGGCTTCGGATATCCGCGAGTTGCGTGACCCGGACAAGAAATAAAAACAAAAAAATTGTTACGAAAGAGTTCTTTGACACGGCTACAATATGGATATCGGCCATGTTTACGGTTCTATTGCTTTATGTTGCCACTGCTGGGCTGTTGAACGTTTAACGCATCCGGGTCGAGTATTTTCGTCGACATTATGATCTCAGTTACATTTTTAATGTCAACATAAAAAAAAAGATGTACATGTTCAACGTTATAGGTTAGTTCGTAGTTTTTTTAAGGGCTGAACCGTTTCGCGCTTGGATTTCTTTGAAAGTAACCGCTTCAAAGTACTGTCAGTTATACCTGTTTAAAAACTTTTTCAAAAATATCAGTCACATTAATGGTGTAGTTTTTTTTTATGGGCCTTACGTATGGACGCAATGCTTCAAGGTAATAATAATGTGGTCTGATAGTCAGATATATTGCTAGAGCATTGGCGGATATGATATACCTTTTCTTAACGACCTGGTAATCTATTTCATTCTGATGCCATAAGAGCAATTCTGTATTCCATTAGCGTATGACTAACACAGCCGGGGCATCACAAACATGCTTCAAATTCTCGAAACTCATTTTCACTTCACGTGATAATAAGCGAAGTGTTTGATCATTGTTCACAAAAAAAAAATTATGCGGTCGCCGTAAGCTTGTCATTCCTAATTTATAATAAAAAAAAAGAAAGATAAATTATCCTCCAGGCGCATTTACGCCCGCCTTTCACTCTTAATTACGCGAAAGTTATATACAATGATAATAATTCTGACGCCGTTTCAATTTTTTTTTTAACACCGCCATCAGAATATTCATGAAACTGGCGTCATAAAAATGGAATATAAATGAAAGGGAGGCACCCGTTTTTTCTATGCTCAGATGGCATCTAATGATGATTTCGTATAAACATTACGCTCGATAGGTAATTCGTCGACTCAAAATGCAAAGAATTTCGGATTCTTTACACTAGCAAAATAATTAGTTTATCATTTGTGTTACAAAACATGTTTTGTTTTATAAGTACAGTAAACAAACGAGAAAGCAGCTCACGTTACAGAAAATTGTCACCGTCCCCCGTAGACAGCCGCCCATTCGGGGAGCCGCAGCTGTGTTACCGACCTTTAAAGAAGGAGTAGGCTCTCTTATTGACGGTCCCTAAGTCGTATCGGTTAGGAAATACAGCTGGCGATATTTGATTCTACAAGCTGGTTGTGTATGGTATGAAGTTGCATTTAAAACGCACACTTGAAGATTTTCAATCCAGGTGTCGAGGATGGAATTTCTCATTGTATCATACATTGTAACTTGTTTTATCAGCGGAGTAAATATACCAGCTAAAGCGACTTTCAGGCGAGGACAATTATTGTTTGCATGCTTTTAATTGGTATAAGAAATAAAATAAGGAATTATTTACCGTTTGTCACGGACGTCCATATTTAATTTCATCACGTTAATAGTGGAGTATAGGTGGTGATTTTTTAGAACCCACCTTGCTAGTTAAAGCTCTATAAGTCATACGACCATAACAGCATTGTTCTGATCTGACAGATATACATTAGAGGGTGTAAATATTACGGTTCAGTACGCTTTACTACCTACGGCCACAGATAATTAAAGTCGTGTGAAATCGAATTCATTTGTTAACACGTTGCTGATTTAAAAAAAAAACAACACCTTTCAGACAGTAGTGTAATTAATTAAAGACTAATTAGAAGTAGTAATTATTGCCCGGATAATGCATTTCATTTAGTCATACCGGATTACACGATTTACCGCAATAATAGATGACGGGGCGGTCAAGATTTATTATGTATAAAACAAAGAAAAACAAAAAAAACAACTTAGTACATTATATAGTATTGTTTTCGTATTGACTTTGAAAATATTCTCGACGAACATCGTTTTATGTATCACTCTCTCGAGTAATTGTTTTTCTTCTTATTCATTTGTTTCTTAGTGATCTACCGATGTGAAAGGAATAATTCTTTTTGTCGAACTCTCGAAAGCCCCATTTATAAGTTAGTAGACTAACGTCTGAGTGCCGAACAAATGATTCGGTCCCGATCTCATAATTCAACCTCTTCACGCCCTTGGCCACAAATGTGGGCGTTTAGTTTTTGCATTTATAGTTGATTGACGTTAATAATATAGATGAAAATCTTTCTTATATTTTAATATTTCTTTTCTTTTATATATATTTTTTTTATTACATATTTTAATATTTATTTCTTGGTAGACACTGACAAGTGGGCCGCGGAATAATGCATCCGCGTGCCCGCGGCCCCGCCAATTGGCGTGAGTCGGAACACCGTGAGGTTTCAGTGGGTATACCGGGAACTTCACTCCCGGGGAGTCCCGCATAACCGTCCCGAACCACCCCTGGTCGGTCGGTATGTGTAACGCATTTCCACACGTTAGAAACATAAAGGTACTGAAAAGTGTAGAGTTGAAAAATCTGTTACTCTTTACAATAACAACATAGATTTATGTTCGTGTTTAGCAAAGGAATCAATTTAAAACTGTTGAAAATTTAAAGGGAGGTTAATTTTTCGCCTGGTTACTAATAGTTTAATAGATGATTAATTATTATTTAATTTATATTTAATCAGTTTGAAAATTTATTATTTCGAAAGAATATGAATTGGAAGTTTCTTTTGATTTTTTTAATTTATTTATTGTTGTTGTTTTAATAACGATAACTTTTTCTATTTTCAATATACTAACACTTGATCTATATTTCACACAATGTTAGGTGACAATGAAGTCCTACACTTAAAAGCGTGCTCCTCCAGAATTTTAAGGATTCATTGTTGAGTGGCCCGTTGGTGTAATGGTATTAACTCCTGTTATGCCAGGGGTTGCAGGTTCGATTCCCAATCAG
>DWQX01006088.1:0-11902 GCA_018245475.1 Pharmacophagus antenor | reverse complement strand
CAGCTTATATGAAGTGTAGTGTAGAGGGACATCTTTAAAATTTTCATTATACTATTATACTATTTTTATTCCCTTGTACTTTACAATTCTTTATAATTTTTCTTTATAATACTTGTAATTTACAATTCGTTTTACTAATGGCATGCATATAAAGCAAGTTAAAACACATATCAAAGGTTATATGATGATTAATTTTGAAGTTATAATATTTTATATTCCCTGACGTCTCAAGATATTATAGCAACTGTGACTTATTAATTTTAGTTTATCAAATAACTTTAGTGGGATAAGCCAACGGCGTGCCCGTAGCATAAGCATAAACACTTAAATACACGTATATGTGTATAATACGTGATGTATTTTTTCCCCTTTTTATTTGTGTTCGTGTCAAAACTGTACTGATTATATTTTATCAATTTTAGTCTAGTTATGGGTATGCTTCTCAGTTTGTATAGTGGCACACTTGGTAAACTGAACATGTTGACTGGCATGGCGATATGATGCATTTGCTTAGAAGCATATAATACAACTTTCTATTATTTATTGTGATCACAACTAAACATAATAATCTTCCTTAACACATAAAAAAAAACAGTTTTTCATCATAATACTCACACTCCGTAATTGATACGATTTAAATCAAAATCATTTCACGTGAAATAGGTATAGGTGTTAATGGAGCGGAGATGCTCGTAACCCGTACTTATAACTTGAAGGCGAAACGAAGTTTAATAAGCAAGAACCGCACAGGCGCCGCTTTATTCGTGTTAAGATCTGCCTCGAGTTAACGAGGTGTGCTCCGGTATGTTTAATAAGTTAGTGTAATCATCAAAGCCAAGTTTATTCTGCGCCTATCATTTGGATTGAAGATTTATAACTCTATTTGATGTACGCTGTGTATTACGTTAATATGACATGTTTCAATTCAATATTATTGCTTTAGGCTGATACGTTTCACGGAGACGTGATTAAAGTGACATTTATTAAAGTAATTTTAAACACGCGAATGCTTTTTACAAATGTTATTATTTACATACAGTATTTTCATGTATTTGTAACAGGTCTACAAAAATATCTGATAATTATTCTTGTATTTCTGCTCGAATTGATAGATATAACATGAAGATACTCGCTTGTCAAAAGGCGTCACTAAAGTAAAATCTCTCGGTAAAATTTTTCAGTTATTACAAAAGATTGTCATTTATTATATGTCTATGAATTTTTATTTGAATATCAATTCCAAATTAAAATTATTAAACGGAGAAACGTCATGTATTCATAATTAATATGAAGGTTTAATACCCGTACATTTGCCCTGTTCCAATAGAGATTCATTTGTCGTTTGAACTACAAAGGATATAAGAAAATCGACGCTAATGATCCGTCCGTAATGCTTTGATAAATCTCATTACATACAAGTGCGCTCGACCCGCTCGCTGGGCTTTCTCGATTTCGAATTCGCATTTTCAAATGATTCAATCGCGAACCGTTACGCAGAATTAAAATTCCCCATTGAATCTTTTGTTCCTCGTATTTCACGGCGCAGGGGCGGCGGATCGATCCGATCTGCCGGAACTCGGCGAGAATCGAACAGTCGTTAATGAAAGTTCCCCCGCGCAATTAGGTAACCGTCTTGGTTTTATTAAATTTAATCAAGAACTTATGCAATATTACACAGATTGGGCCAATCGAGACCGTGTGTACAAGTTTCGATAGCGCTGTAGTTGAGAACTAATTTGGGAAATCAACGGAGTTATCTCGGTTTCAGCGCGATAGCCTTATAAAAAAGGATCAACACTTCTCAAGGATAAGAGTGGATTAATGGTGTGTTACAAAACTTTTCTCTGTTTCAGGTTATTCGGTTAGGTTAATCAAAGAATAGCTTTTCTATATACCCAGTAAATGTTTCATTATGTTAGCTGTTATTTATGAACTCTGCATTATATAATAGATATGTACTAATCATAATCAATTATTTTATAAATCTCATAAAACATTTTCACATAATCATTTATACATTAATATTTCTTTCCAATAATAAAGTATGCGAAGATTCCTCCTAATTTCTTTTATATCATATTTACTATTCCTGTACATAAAATGTAGGAAAATTTAAAGTCTAACTCTTTTTGAAAACTAGAGTTTATGGTTGTTTTCCGAAAACCCTGTTATAGCAGAAGTTTGTTATTATCTTCAAGTAAAATTTGATTATAAATAATGCTAATGGCTAAGAGTTCTGCATGCTGAATAGTCATAATTCTATTAATATTAAAACATTAATAAATGATATGGTAAAAGAAAAAATTTATAGTGAAGCTTGTGGTAACGATTTTGATAATCTATCGTAGTCTTCTTATGCTCAAATGTAATTGAATATAAATGTGTTAGAAATTAATTTATTCCATATCGAAAGGTTCATCCATAAGTAGTAAGTAGGTCAGAGGTTGTTGTTATACAATAACATTGCCCGCAGCTACATGTGTAGCGAGCGCGTTATCGTCGGTGATAAGCGGCGCCGGAACCTCGCGCGTCGTCCGCCCAACGTTGCCGACGGCTGTATCTATGTTACATTACACCCGCCCCATAACGAAAATCATTTTGCTTCCACACTCATACTATTCACGCTACATTTTTGGGTTCCTTTTTCGTTTTAATAAAACATAACTCCTTCCGCCGCACAAAGGGGCACCATTAAGAACGCGTTCAAAACAAACATATTTAGAACAAACAAACCGCGAATCGGTATGCGAGTTCTTTTTTATAAACGCACGACACAGTATTTCAAGCTGTATCCGCCGGCAAAACAAAGATTCCGAAACTAACTTCCACTGCCATTGTGTAAGGCACGTGAAAACCGCGAGCGCAGTTTCGTAACAAGTATTGCACAATTTTAAACAAAGGTATAGACGAGACAAGGCGGCATTACCATAAACCGCGAGTTGGTGGGGGCGCAAAATTGCTTTTTTGAACTTCCACAATGTTACCACTATTAGGAGTTAAGAAAAAGTTGAATAAAGGTGGCGCAGAGACGGCACCGGGCCTGTGATGGCGTAATCACATTTCGAACCGAAGTTCGGATAGTTGATGCAAAATGGAGTCACCTCAACCCTGTTTACGAAGCTTGCGTGCAACTTTGCCACTCGAAACGTAAGATAAGTATTTACGTAAGTCACTGCGCCCCCGCCAATGTGCTTTTTAGCAATTCTACGACTCCGTTATACTCGTGGAGTAGATATCAACCCTCTTGCGCGCTGATTCCAGACCAGCTGCAATAAAATTGTTTCAAATGTCTCTTAAGTGAACTCTGTCCTAGAAGTGAATCCTATGCTTCGCTATTACCATAAAATATATCCGTTTATAAATATGTATTCAGAAATAAATATCGCTCGGATATTTTATTCAAACAAAATTACTAAATTATCTCGGGGACTATAGTATTAAAGATTTTTTAATAAATTAATTCACATTTTTTACATTGCAATAAATTGTAAAGGTATAAAAACCGGATTCGAACAGTTCCTATCCACTTCTATAGAGTTGTGCGTGAACATATTTTATCTGTTCCCTATACTTTACAGGGGCGGTAATTATCAACAGCGTGTTCAATGGTAATAACAAAGGCCCTTAGAACGTTCTATCACGTACAAAGTGATAAAATCGGGTTAACATTTAATACGTGCATGGTTAATTAAAGTTTCAACAAATCATTGTAACCGACATATCAATTGTTGCATCTTTGAAGAACAGTACAAGAAAAAAAGAGAATATCATTAAAGTTATAAATCAAATTTTTAATGATGTTTACTATTATTTAAACGCTATAGAAAAATAACGATTGGAGTATGAGAAAAAATGTGTTACTTATATTTAAAATGGAATTACAAACTTTCATACACATATACAACAATTTAAATATGTAAAGCTTATGAAATCTTCATTCTGATAATTGATTCTTTTTAAAAAAAATGAGTTTTCCATCTTCAAAGCAAAGGTATTTTAATTGTAATATTATACGGCCAAGAAATTTGGGCCGTTCTTTCGTTTCCTTTATAATAATGTTAACAATTTATAACCTTAATTCGAGATTAGAAAATATCTATTACGTTCATGTTCATTAGTGTCGAAATTCAACGCCAAATCATGGCCTTGCAATTAGTGAAAATAATTATTTGCACCGTAAATATGAGGTTTTACCAATAACTGTATATAGAATTCGCTTGGAACGTCGTTTGTATTAAGTGGACTATTACGGTAATTGCTTTACGGCACTGGTTGGTAATAATTGAGTCGAGATCGTCATTACGACTCTACAGGGAGTTGAGACAATGACTTTAAATAATTGTGTACAATCTAACTTTTTATTTATGACTCCTTAGCAATTGGTGTAAACCATTTATAACGTATTAAGTGCTCCAGACATTTTATCTGTATATAAAAATTTTGAAGTGAATTTTCACGTGATATAATTATAATCCATTAGTACATATTACAATATTATTATATTTTTGAATATTTTTTCTATGCGTATTTGTTGCATATACCAACTGGGAAAGTTAAGGATATTTATTCAGTGTGTACGCGGTGCACAAATTGTTTGTTCTGTAGCTCTCTTTACCTGCGGCACGGAGTTTTCATAACGGTACGTAGCCGCGAGCGCGTCGGCGACAATTTGTAAGGCGCAGCTCACGGCTGAGGATTTGCTGACGTGCTTGTAAACATATTTCTCCTTTATGACGAGGGCGACGCCAGTAACGTTTCGCCCGCTCGCTCCTCATCCAGTCTTAGTTGAACCGTATTATTATAATTCTCAGTATCTTATCGTCTCATCCTAAGGTGAGATGTTATTTAAGACAACATCTTATTTACCGTTCGTTATAAATGAATTTTAATTGGCAAACGATTTACTGTATACTTTAATTTTGTTTTTTAAAACTGAACAGTCAGTAAATTACGACTTTAATGGCTACCGGTACAAAAATAGCGAAATAGAACATTAAATCAATTAAATAGAAATCTTAAATCAATTAAAAAATACAAAGGCTCTGAGTTTTTTGTCAGCTCTAATATCCAAAGAAGGTCGTATTGCGAACTGACAGTAATTAAATGATTGACGGTTCAGGGTAATTGTACAAATCGTATTTTATAAAGAAAGTTGGAATTTCAAC
Organism: Pharmacophagus antenor; assembly: GCA_018245475.1. Lineage (NCBI taxonomy): Eukaryota > Metazoa > Arthropoda > Insecta > Lepidoptera > Papilionidae > Pharmacophagus > Pharmacophagus antenor. Next base: position 6,737 of record DWQX01006088.1, on the reverse strand, counting down.
ATGTAAACGACCTTCTTGATTTATTTGGTGGTACAATGGTTTTGGAAATTATCGTCTCATTATTTATACTATCTATTTTTATATATATTCATAGTAATTGATAGTCAAAAGTTGAGCCTAACCTTAAATACCTAAAAGAATAATATTATAATCAAACCGTATGTAAATAGTAGAAGCTCGCAATTTTAGGTTTTCTCCCACCTACGATATTGTCAGATGCAATGTAAAACTTTCCCTGGATAAACATGTTTCGACATTGCGTCATATTTTCTTGTATCTACATCATTCCAATGTATTTATTCTAACATACAACAATATAAATAAACATTTCGGTACTTAACTATTTGCAAATGCAAGATAAATATCATTGTTAGATTTGAGGTTTCTCTCAACATGCATCGTTTATTTAATAATCAAATTATAATGAGCTATTAACTTGAAATTGCAGAGAATCTTGTAAACATGATACGTTACACTTTATTAAAATAACAACTTATTAAATAATATTATGAACAATAAGAAAGGGAATTGTTTTTGAGACATCACTTTCACGGTTATGACTCGAAGAGTATCTCTTGTTTACCCCTCATTAGTTATTAACACCGTTTAGAGGGATACCTTCATCCTCATGTTGCGCGATCACGAATATCCCCCGAATTCGCATGCATTACTCACGTACAACTTTGCGAATTGTTAGCAATATTCACAACTTTTTACGATGTTTGCTTCTCGCTCCCCCAGGCGAAGGATCAGGTGAATTTGTCGCTTCTGCGTACAGTATGAATGGTCATATTTTACCTTTTGAAATATTTTAGCGCTGAAATATATTTAAGCGAAATGTACAATGAATTTCTTCGAGTTCTAACTTAGATATTTCTTGTTCGGTGCTCAGATGTACAACAATAGTTTATCGAAAATATTGAAAAGGTATAACTGTTGTTACGTAAATTAATTGTATTTATACAAATTGATATTGTTTTCCCTATTATAGTTTTCGTAAAAGCATATTATTGTAAGCGTAAATATAATAAATATAAAAATAACCATGTACGTCTCGACGTAATTTTATTTGCATATTTTTTATGACATTTTATATTACTTTTTCGGCATACTTAATATGTGAACCCACGCTAGATTACAACATTTTCATTAAGGGAGTTTCTGAGCTAAACTGTAAACAGACATATTGGATGGACATGACAAAACTATAAAGGTTCTTTAACGGAACCCTAAAAGCCCTCTTACGAAATTTTGCGGGAAAGTAATGTTAATATAAAATAATATTTTTGTAAATTTTCCTTTTGTACTTATTTCACAAAATAAAATTTTTAATTTTCACACTATTAATATTTTGCGCATAGAATCATTTCTGTTATCTAGCTAGGTGTTAATTAACTGGAAGGACAACGCTAATGGGTATAATGTACCGTAGTTGCTTTCCGTTAGGATACTTCCGTTTCCGTTACAAGCATGATATATTACACCACACCAACATATACGCCATGAATTTAAAAGATTGTAACTTTAATGTAATGAATAATTTAAGATAAAAGTATTAAAAATATATCAAAAAAGTACTACCTACTCATAACATGTTTTAAATATTAAACGTAAAACATATTTTTTGTACGATGCGAGATCTTTAAAATATCAAAATTTTTCTATGAAATTATAAACGATGATATTAATGCAAATATATTTTGTAAATTTAATAGTAGGTGTTGACTTCGTAACAAACTATAGCATAAAATCGCAAGTCTGCGTCTACAATATTTTTCGGCAGACATCCTTTGAGGAGCGTCATTAAAGCGGCTGAGGGTAAGCAGTGAGTGGTGCTCGTGGATAGGGCGATAAAGGGTACATTCATAACAACGTAATACGTGTTATACGCCAGCCGCGAAAAAGCGTAGCCCGTTCTACGACTTAGAGACAACGAAAACAAAAGCACGTACGAGCCATTCACTGGTGATGCGATGATCAAAGAATACGCATACGACGACGCTATAGTATTATAGATGATTTATATTTGATGATGATGATATATATTGATTAATCACGTGACATGCAAGAAGATTTACTGTTGACGAAATAATATACAGTTAATTAAAAAAAACTCACACACCAGGTGACAACAAGCCGAGGTAACATTAAAAATGTTCTCTTTAAAAAAATAAGAAATCTAAGCAAATTAAGAATTACAACTTCCCAATGTTATATTAAAGTGCAGAAATAAGTCTGTACATTATAATAAATAATATAGATCATAATAAATAATACCACATATTAAGTGTCCCTATTAACAATAGATTTTTGTACACATTTTCAGGGCTTTCTTATAGAATCTATAGTAGTTTTGTCCATTATTGTATTCTAATTTTATCTATTTTGTTAAAAAAGTCTTTGTTAAATAAAAAAAAGTCTAACATATTAGTATACAGAACTTCTTATTTATAGTTGTCCCGACATAATGACGGAGCCCGTAAAACTAGTCTTAATTTTTATTAGTATAAGATTAGAATCTTACTTCGTTTAATAAACATCTGAAACAACAAATATTTCATAGTCGTGACATAGGCGAGATGACAGAGCCGGCGACACGAATCCGAAGCGGAGCATTATCGTAAATGTTAATGACTACGTCGATTACTAACATTGAGACTTTATCGGGAGCTAGCCTACGGAATTAAACATTCCCAATCAAGCCTCCCGACCGATTTGCTCCCATATAAACTCACAATCAAGCGCCTTTAATTAAAATAGTTTCACAAAAATACTAAGTATAATTATTATTGATTTTAACTTTTTATTGTAAGTTTTTCTGTTGTGTGTTATATTCGGTAAATCTTTTTACCTTCTTTACCTAAAAAACAAAGAAATATGTATGTTACGACTATACGAATTCACAAATTGAAATATTTTTACGTTTTCATCTTAATATTTCTTTAGTTTTTATTCCCATGTTTTAATATAAAGTTTTTTTTAAAAATAGAACTTTACAAACTGTCATCAGTTTTATTAAACAATTCTTACTTATTACTATGATAACTACCATGTAGTGCAAAAATTTTTATAAACATATTAAAAATTATTGTTCAGTCTTCCGGATGTATATCATTGTTGGTTTTCAAATGAGTTTTAATAAAATTCGTGTTAAAAAAGATATTAGAATTGCTATAACGTGGCGTTGAAAGCAATTTTTAATTATTTTGAAACTCACGAGTAATATCCCGCTATAGCCGCGACTTAACAAACCGCGCTCAGTCAGTCGCTAAGCGACAAATGAAAAAAAATTACAATTACTCACCTAACGTTACATTGCGAGATATTTCATTAAAACGGAGACGTCACTGTGAAAACTTTAAAATGTATTTTTATATTTCGGAGCTTTAAATCACCGTAATACACGAAAGCAATGGACTTTATTTAATATTCTTCTAGAGTTCTACATACAATACGAATAAACCTTGTTCATGATTTTACTTGAACATACTGCATTCAGTCAACTGGTCACGAAATCATTCCAATTTCCAATACATTGATTCGTGTTGCTGACAATTTTGGGAATGTCCAATCAGAGCGCATGTATGAAACATGGTCACACCGTTTACGCATGTTTAGCTTCGTTGGTGTAATAAAATAAATCAAGATCGATACTGTTTGTAATTATCTACATTTACATGAAATAAGTAAAAAATACCTTGAACAATATGGAATTTGAATAAATAAGAAATAATAAAAGCTTGATAACAGTATTACTATCGGTCCGATATAATATTAAGGAGAACTTTTGAGCAAAGGAAATGAGTTCTACGTTTCCGCGTAGTTGCGACGTATAATATACAAAGAGGCCGGCCACTCGAGAGACAATGGACGCGGAGTAACTTTCAATATTAATGATGCGCCGAGAATGCACACAGAGACCAGCGAGTTTCAAAAGCCTCCCATTGATACTCATTAACTATTGATTCATAAGTAATACCCTTTTAACGTTACCGGGTCGAACGGACCGGACAACTTTTCAAATTTAAACGTGAAGCAGGGAGCGTATTTTTAAAAGGTAGACGTTCTGCATTTTAAAACGCCAGATGCAACTAAGACGAAACGATTTTCACGAGGCTATCTACGGAAATACATATATTAGACGATCGGAAATTTACACCCAATAACTATCTAATATCTTAACTACGCTCATATTTACATTAATTTCACATTTTTTGCTCGTTATGGTAGGTGAATAGAAGCCATTCCAACTTTACTTATTTTTACATCGTAGATGACTAGACACTAAAGCAATTCAAAATGGTGTTTTCTTTTTTGTTTCTCAGATATTTCGTTATATACTCAAATTAACGCCGAGTTATCATAAAAAATAAAAATATTATAAGTGTGGTAAAAAAAGATTTTAAAAATAAAATCTTGCATTATATCTCCTGCACCACAGATGCAGTCAAAATCTGATATGAGTTAAAGTAACGATTTCCGTAATACAGGTGTAATGGAGTCTGGATGGTGATAGAGTTTATCTAAAGCCCTGGCTAGCTACCACCGTCAAACTGCCGCCATAAAAGCCTTGATGTGTTCCGACAGACAGTAAATATGGGAGGCAAAATTATTTTGGGTGAACACCCTTCACCATCTACTACGTCAGTATCATTTAACATCAGGTGAAATCCAAGAAAAGTGTTACCCTATTACCGATAAAAAGAAAAAGTTAAACGTAATTAATACTCCGAAACATTTTAATGAAAGTGTATTTAAACCGATGTCAGATTCTAAATCTCAAAAGGATTAACATCCTGTTAATCTTTTAAAGGATTGATTTAACAGTAGCAAAACACCGTACAATGCCCGGGCGTCTCTTTCGGGCTTTACTGTTCTAACATCTGTTGGAATATGCAAAGTTGGACTCGTAAAACAACGGTTCGACCCGCGATTACTTTGCGCAGTTAACTCTCCCTTACGCTCATCTTTATTGTCGGCCTACCTGTAAAATTGTAATCACACGCCGTAATAACGACTGATTGCCGTGTATCGGAGCTATAATTGCTGTGTAAATGATTTTGATTGTTTTTAGCACTCAGTTCTGTAATTATAACGCTATCTGAAATTACCTATACGATCTTTAAAATTCTTTCGATGATACTTTATTTTTTTTAATTAATCTCAAATTTGTTTTTCTGCAAATATAAGGCAACAGCGAATAATAATAAAATCTTTTGATATCGTTATAATCTTCAAACTTTTCTTAATAATTATTTGGTGTCCTCTTTTCTGTAACGGCAGTCTTGAAAAAGTATACTTGAAATAAAAAAAAAACATTATTTTCCAAGCATTCGCAGGAACAATGAACTTTACCCGAAATGTTTGAATGGCACAGTAAAGCCTAGCTGAAACTATTTCAATATATCTCCCACCTACACTTTACGGACACCGTTCTCCACTGATCAATGATTCTGAAACACCTGCTACCTTGCATGCGTGTCCAGTTAACGGTTTCGGTACCGACACTGCGGCACTATTCGTTTGAAAATATCTATTTCCATTTTAAACACATTTGTAACGGCAAATTTTTATCGGGAAATTATTATATTTTATCGATACGGATTTACTACAGGTTTATCCTTACGGGTTTATAACATGTGTATTAATTATTAATTCATGAATGTATAATTTTATATAGTCTATAAAACTATGATGAAACTAGTTTATCCTGCCTTCGTGATACAGTGGTCTAAAGCTTTACCTAGTAACGCGGAGTGAAATACAGAGGAACGTTAATAGTGGTAGGGTTTTTTCAAACCCATCTAGCCCGGCTAGCTACTACCCTTAATATGTCAACCTGTCGCCATAACAGCATTGCTGTTTCTGCAGTCATACATATCCAAGAGTGTTCTGGGCGAGCACACTTAACCATCTACGGCCTTATTGGTACTTTACATCCGATGAGATTGTAGTCTAAAGCGTAGTGTTAGCAAAGTGTTAGCCCATAGCTTATAAAAAAAAATAGTTTTGGAACAGATTCTAATATGATTTTTTAAATGAGTGAAGATGCCGGTCTTATGTGCGCTAATTCAGTATTGTCCTCGACACCTTGTTGTGGTTACGCTATTACTAATTTCGTTCTTCCAACTGGAACACCTTATTGTTTATGTGTTACTACTACTTATCTTTATTCATTATCTATTCAACAACTGTGTACTCGCTGGATCTTTGTAAAGATTGGAGCCATGATTATGTTTTCAGACGGTACTAAAAAGAATATTTCTTTGCAGTGTATTGAATATAATCCATAGATTTTTTATCGCTATGCGAAACCAAATGGGACGTCATTCGCATTGTTCCGCCCGGTCCTCGATCGCCGAGTGACGCGTAATCGCGCTGCGCAAATACATTTTGCACTTATTGTGCACCACTCGTATCAGGTGGCTCGTATGTGCCCAAGCCCTTACGAACCTGCGAGAACAAAGCGGCGCACGGTACGTTACTGTGTATAGAATCGACTTAAAAAGCCGCCCTAGCTTTTCAATAAAAGCTCCGTGTCGTTGTTTTGTGTCGGCTGTTTTCCACGGGAAACGTAATATCTGAAATGATAAACTGTTGCTGACGGTAATAATATATTATTGCCTTTTTTATTACTAACTCAATATAATTCTATCAAATATTTTCACGTAATTCAATATTTGTAAATCGAAGTTCTTAATATTCTAAAGTTACATCCATGGATATCAGTGGAAAAT
>DWQX01006087.1:0-11902 GCA_018245475.1 Pharmacophagus antenor | reverse complement strand
GAAATTTCATTGTAGCTTTGGAGTGATTTGAGTCAGTACTACAATTTGTTTCTCGGTTCAGTTTCATTGTAAATGTTATCATATTTTAATTCGAATTGAACTAAATTAAAAAAAATACTGATGCAATATTTACCCTGTATATTACATGAAATAAATGAAATTAACCATTTCAATTATATATAAACATATCGACATTCTAAAATTCCCTTGATTCGGATTTCTCCTTTTGTTAATAACAAAATTGTTCAGTATAATAATGCGTGTCTCTGTTATTCACTACACTGTATTGATAAAATTATGCCCCTACAGTATATTTATCTAGCGTTCAAATTGGTTTATTATTTTTTTTCGATTTCAACTCGTTTTTGGCACTGTCATCGACTGAATATGACCTTGAATTTATAATATGTAACTTTATATGTAATGTAATTTATCCTTTGCGATTGGTAATATAAATATATAAATGGATGTCATTATGTTCCTACCTGCCTGCTTCTATGCGCGTGGTATTTTTTTTTAATTTAATATTAATTTTAGAGCTCTCCAGTTTTTGTACCAAATTTGAAGTATACATAGACTCGGAGTATATAAAGTTTCAATGAAATTAACTAAGATCACTAAAGCATATACTATCCAAATGTCATGTCTCTAAGGCTGTCATTTCAGGCTTTGTTTTGATATGTAGGCCACTCAATCAGTATTTGAATTTTATGTGTATAGATGGAGGAAAGGATATTAAATTGGAGCTTCCCTAATAAACATTGTCCGAGTGTTTGCAAGTGTTGTCAAATTCATTTCAAGGGATCTACAGGTAGTGTGTAGGTAGTGATATTACAGGGTCGTCACTGATCCGAAAGCAAAACATCTTATTCGAATAGTACTCGAAGAGATTTTTTAAAAATAAATATACATTTTTTTTCAATAACACGATCGATGTAACACATTTTTAAACGCTAATCAACCTTTGTAGCAATCGAGGACAGGTTAGTTTTTACAACAGAAAAGAGGTCTAAACTGCCAGTCTCGGATAACGTAATGCGAATATAATTACATATTTTCTAATTAGGGTCCAACGTTAACAATCGGGTTTATGAGTTGCCCTGACGAACGACCTTGTTTTTGAGAATTTAAATTTCAAGGTGATTTTGTTATTGAACTACTCTAATTTTCTGTCTTCGACAGGAAAGTATGTTTATCTTATTTTGACAGTTATTTTACATAAAATAAATTTAATTGTAGACTATTTTTACAAGGTCATATGTTAATTAAGAAAGCTTCACATCATATAATCAACTCATCAAAGAAATTCTTTTTTTTATCGAAAGTATCATTTAATATGTAAATAATTATTTTTACTCAGTTAACTTGTTACATATAAAAAGAAGGTTTTACGTTGGTTATTCCTTCCATATATTATAATAAAAAAATAATTCTCCGCACCTCACTTAACAACGACAAAAACTCGAGACGCGTTGAACTCTTATGTATTCATACTCTAATTCGAGCATCGCGTGATGGTCAGCTTTTTTTGTTTCTAAAATAATCACATGATCACGGCTATTTACTGTCACAGCGCCTGTATTAAGCTGCAACATTTCGTTTCGGGTAACACGAAAATGATTACGGTCATTGTTGATAGTTTCGATTTGTGTACAAAGATGTTTCTTTAGCAATCTTTGTTAATTATAAAGTTTACATTGTAACAGTGTTGGGATAAAGTGTACAAACTTTAAGCACATTAGGCCTCATTGTATTTATCGTCACTATATTGAGGACTGGTTTTCTTTTTTCTTGATCTAAAGTGACTATTTTATGTAACGTTTAAGTAACGTAACTAAATCATTATAATGCCACTGAGACTTTTAAATAAATTAGAAAGCAACGTCGGCGTTTCTCACTTTAAGTCATATGATGGAAAGGATCATTAACTAAGCAATTTCACTACATATACATTAATATATACGATCTTAGTCAGGCGGCCTCCTGCCAGGCAGATCTACCGCCATGCAGAAATTGTATGTAAATTTGCACTCAATATGGCCTAAGTGTAGAAGACCTTTTCAAAGAAATATTTGTACGTTTAAGGGTGATATCACATAAACCTTTTTTTATATGTAGAATAATTCATTGTAAATATTTTTATACAAATATTTCTTTTAATATTACAACTTGGATGTAAGTAAGAAGTACATAATAAATGTATGAGACAGATTCGCATCTTTTAATGTTAATACAGGTTTTGCGTTTTAACGTCACTATTAAGTTAAAGCTTGAGTTTTATGTGCTTAAACTTAACCATTTAAGCCGCGGCATCTTAACTGTATACTGTTATCAATTGATTTTTCAATTTGGAAAGTAATAATTTTATCTTTATGTTTAAAACTGAAGAAGGTTAAACTTTATTTAATAGAGACATATTTCATTTGATCATGTCTGTTGGTAGCAGCCGTTTTGAAACGTCTTTAGATCACCTGTTGCTTTAAATTATAACGTATAAACACTGCAACATTAATTTTTTTAAATAGCGAGTGCACTTACTAGACTGACACATACATTTTAAGATTAACAGAAAAACATGCAGTATTTTTCAAGACTTTCTTTTATAAATTTGACGATTAACTTTAAAAATACAAAGTCCTAAATTATTCACTGTCTGAGTGTGTGATCTAATCATAGCACAGCCAAAAAGCCGCTGGTTCTATTCATCGTAGCTTTTTATTCTCCTTGTCAATGAATTCCCAAATTGGTACATGTGCTGGAGAGAGTTTAACTTTTACTCAAATTATTAACACATTGACTACCGCAAATTTTTTATGAACGTTACGAAATCAAATAAAATATAGGTTCGTAGGTATAATAAAAATCATTTAAACGCTTAACTTCTTGATTATTATAAAAACGAAAGTCACAAAAAAAAGGTGTTTAAATCAGTTTTCATATTGAATACAGTAAAGGATTTGTTCATCTGATACTTTTTACTAGTAACGAAATGACTTTGTTGTCTCCGAAGTTCAAAATGCTAAAATATTTTTTTATATTAAATGTAAAAATTAAACTGGTGTCGGATAGTTAAAAATAAAATTCTATTTTATTTTTCTAAAACATCATTATCATCATTACGACATTTAACACGCGAGCTTCGGAGGTTCCTCTTATGTGTCTTATAATAATTAATCGTAAGGTCTCCTTCGTCTAATTGGTATGATTAAAGCGATTGTAGTTGTACGCGCAAGTGGTTACAACAAACAGAGATTAAATATTTCGTTACGGCGTTTAGTCGAATATAACGAATGTTGGAGCGGGCGTCCATGGGAATATTGAGTTAGATGAAACATCGGCCCAATCAGCCAGTTAACGGCAACAGCTAACGGTTGATTACTTTAACAACCAAATTGATTTTGATTTAAATTACGTTTAAGGCGAAGGTCCGATTGCACCCGTGGCGCAGTAGTTTGCTGCTTGCTTTGTAACTCGGAGGTCTAAGGTTTGTGCACGTGAGTAGTAGTCTGGATGATGGAACAACAGTCTTTTCGAACGTTGATTAGCTAGATTCAATGTCGACCTGCCGTTATAACATCACTGCATTGTTCCGACAGTCGTATATGTGAGAGCGAGGGTTATCTTAGCAAGCGTTGTACTTACGACTTATCGCTTAGTATTATGTGAAATTTATATAGTATTAAACTTTTATTAGCCCGTTGGTGTAATAGTGGTAACTGCCTCTTATACTAGAGGTCGCGGGTACGATTTCCGCTCAGGGCAAACATGTATGTGATGAACATTTAAGTTTTTTTTGTCTGGTTTTTTATCTGTATTATATTAAGTATTTATTTAAAAATATCTATTTATATGTATCGATCTATGATAACCCATAATACAGTTACTTGACCACCTATCTCGAGATCAGAGTACCGTGTGCGAAATGTGCCAGATATTTATTTATTTATCACATGTTGTGAACTGTGTGATTCTTCATAAAAAAAAAATTAATTTCAAATTTTCGTATCCACGCGGAGAGTGTTTTAAGTTTTAATCAATTATAGACCGACGTCTTAACCGAGCCGGTCGCGTCGTACCCGGTTCAACCATTACCGATTCGTTATCCCCGCATCGTTACGACCATTATGTAAGGCCGCGTGGTCAAATACTTCGTTTTACAATTGTTTAATTGCTACAAATTACTTTTAATGCCGCCAACGGTATTGTGTCGATTAACGATCGAGCTTCGGTCGAAGAAGGTTTGGGAATACGAGGAGGTACAATTTTAAGAGTAAATTTTATCTAAGTGAATACAATACGGTCGTTGCTGATAAAAAAAAATATTTAACCCTTTGCGGTCGACGACTTTTGTTGATTTTACCTTACATTCGACGAAATATTTCATTCGAAACTTCATAAGAGAAAACATTAACAGCTAATCAAAACTAATATCATTTTCCTGCTACATGTTAGTAATGAAATATAATATAAACAGTAACGTAATATGACAAACACCTCGCTGCAGTGGCGCCTTCCTACCGCAAAGGGTTAAATATCTATAGTAATTATTTTTTCTTACTTAAATCCTTCAGCTTTGTATTTGTTTCGGAATATTTTAAGGACATCAATGTATACATATGAATGAAGGGTTTAATTTTTATGATAATAATTTTTAAATTGTTTTGAATGGTAGTAGGGAAAACCCAACCCGCCTGGCCAGCTACCATCCTCAATGTTAATCTCAATGTCAAATTCACCATCTAAGGCCTCATTGTCACTTACCATCAAGTGAAATACGGACCAAGTGTTAGCCCATAACCGATAAAAGAGTCAATTTATTTAAATTCACTTTAAATTTTTTTTACATTCAGCTTGACATTCATCCCTCCTGTCCCAAGGTAGATTTGCAGAGAAAACCATACGTGCTTGCCTTATGCATGAAACATTGTGAATTAACGTTAAAAAATTAATTAATGTGATATTATAATATCGCAGGAGGTACTTAAAAGTGAAAACACTCGTTCGCGACTAGAGAAACAAGCTTTTTAAGTTTGTTTTTTTTTTCAAAGAAGTGGAGAAACTTTAATATTATCAGTAATTACATTGATCGCCTTGAATTTTTAATTAATAACATTTAAACACTTATAACATGTTGCCATTCGAGGCAATAAAAGTTATACATTACGCTATCGCTTATAAATTATATCGAAGCAGAGACCTTTTAATATTCCATTCATAAATTGATATATTTGTATTATTTAGTAGCTACTAAAGAGATCTTTCGTTAGACGTTTATGCTTGTTGTGTGTCCGATAATAATTTTTTTTTGTATTATTAGTGTAACAGAAATAGTATTCTTTGACTGGCACATTGGTGTAGTGGTAGTAGCTCTGCTTCTTACATTAGGAGTCGCGGGTTTGATTCCACAAGGAAAAACATTTATATGATGATCGTTTGTGCCTGTGCTGTGTCTAGTTATTTAAATGTATTAAGTATTTATTATTTATTGTCCCAGACACTTATTATTATTTATTATATACTCTACGATATTGCTACAGATAATATCCTTTTGCACGATACTTATATGATGTTATTGGTATGTTACAGAGTTTATTTCAATACCCCATTGTGAGTTCTACTAGCTAAATACACAATGTCTCACAATGTTTGGTATTACTGTGATTGAATAATAACCGGCATGAATATCTATAAGTGATCCACAATAGAAATCGTGCCTAGACACATCGGTCATAAAGTTCAAAATTAAGTCTACTTCGCGGCGAAAATGAATATCCTGTTAGAAATTATTACGTGAGTGAGAACAATATTTGAATATTTTCAAATTTCGAACGAGGTTATTGTAAAATTGTGAAACAGAACGCGAGCGTACAGAATTTTCCGTTTTCGTCGACGGCTGATAATGAAAAGCCAACGGCGCGATGGCCAAGCCGAATGGAAATATCGAACGGTTGAAATATGATGCTAGCCACTTAACATGCCCGTGTATTAACTGCTATGCCGTATTCATTAATACGGCCGGCCGCCCGTCAGCGCTGACTGACAGACCAATTGACGTCACGCGTCGGGGATCCGACCCTAAGTGGGCGATTGTGGCGAGATTAATTGTGTGGAATCGTACCGTTAGTGCGCCTTGTTCAATAGTTGCAGTGTTGATTATTTCATGGGTCAACATCGGAGTAATTAAGGCGGTGCTTTTAACCCGTAAATGGATGAATTTTCGCCGAGCAATACATCGATCGTTCATCATCCACCACGTTCGTATGTCGTAAAAATATATATTTTACAGCTAAAAGAAATGCTGAAATCCTTTTGGTTGTTTACGGTTATCATTGTGCATTCGAGGACATAGACAAAAAAGCACACACGCACACATACACAGGTTTTTAAATGAAAAAAATTGAGACTTTTTTGTGGACAAATGGCAACGTTATGCATTTAAAGGTCAATCCGCATTAGAGAACCGTCTTGCAGTGGCCGCTGTCGCCGCTGTATTATGTGAAAGATATATTTAGTTGAACATTTGTGTCCTTCAGGTTGTATTGTCTCATACGATATAAAACGTTTCGGTAGTTAATATGCCCGTTGGTATTAAAAAAAGGTTTATTTGATGAATAATTACTTGATTTCATGTCAAATTAGGGATCACTCGATCGCTTCTATGGGTGTGGTAATTTTTTTAATGTTTAAATTAACCCCTCTAAAGTACAAATATCAAATTTCGAGTCTATAGATGCTGCTCAACCCTTTACCCTTTTAGGGGTGGTATTCCAAAAAAAAACCTACGTATCACAAACAACGCACACACCGAATTTAATGTCTTTAGGAGCATCCGCTTAGGCTGTGCGTTCATGTATATAATTAAATTATTTATGTGCACATAAGGATTAAATGATAATTAATAATAATAATAATAACAATATACTCTTTATTTATCATCACAAACTAGAAAAATGTAGAAGTACAATGTTTATAATACTAAGTTACCGTTATACAATTATCTATATCAGTTTATGGGAACTGGCGCTTTTAGTAGGTTTTCACCTATGTTACAAGTCACCAGGTTCTAAACCATTCGTAAATACATTCGATTTTATTGAAACATCGATTTATTGTTTTTATACTCTATAACAGTCGCTGTATACTGTAAGTATACTTTATAATTTTAATTTCTTTTTTCGAATCCATATCGCGTAAATATTCACCAGGTACGATACCTAATATTCCCCGACGTTTCGGCTTGTGTAACAGACAATAAACACCAAGCGAGGGTAGGAACTAAAATCATCGCGTCACGAAGACGACGCTAAGCTGCATCGGTCCGCCTCGGTACCTCGGCCGATGCAGCTCGCGCTGAAACGTCTCGGAATATTAGGTATCGTACCTAGTATATACGCGATATAGACCCGATAAAAGGAATGCAAGTATACTGTTATAAACGCGTAAGTTCGTATCCCATCCTCGTCGTCACTGTTAAGTACCTTAGGGTGACGTTAACGCCAGGTTGGGTCGGTTACGCTTTTAGGCCCTAGTAGCGCTAGTTACCGCCTCAAAATATACAAATTTGAGAATACTAACATTATATATATAACAATTGCTTAAACGTATACGCAGCCAGTACAAACGAAATGCATATAATTGTATATCAATGTCGCATCGAAATGTAAATTATATAAAGGACTCTATCGCACGACTTAACCCTGCTATCCTTTAATTCCTATCTTATATGGCATTAGGTACGCTAATATGAGTGCAACACGACCGACGTTTCGCCCGGAGGTGGCTGCGATTTAATTTGCCATTAATTACGCTACAAGTGTAACGCAAAAACGTATACTTGTAACTAGCGCCTAGTATGTCTCATGCCAGTTGCCTTATCTTGTTTTTGACGCATGTCATTAGAACTAGCATTAGTACGCGGTCTCGTCCGAGTCTTATTTATCTTCATTAATACATTTTTATTGGCAAATGGGCTAACACTTAGCTTAATTCAATATCGCCTGATGTTAAGCGACTTTAAAGCTGTAGATGGTAAGAAGCGCGTATCTAGAATAGTCCGACTTTAACATGTATGATTGTCGGAACACAGCAATGCTATTATGGCGATACATTAACATTAACTAGCCGAGCTAGTCGAGTTTCAAGACATAAGTTCCGGAAGTCGAACCCGGGACCTTCGTGTAAACTACTGAGCTACGTTGGCAGTTAATACACATTGAAAACTCGTTTGTGCCAGCGCATACTTCTGGGTATGTATGTCACGTGTAAACCATACACTTGTATCAAAACCGAAGCCCTGTAGAGATAGATCTGTTTATTGTAAAACAAAAACGATATAATGTTGTTACGTAAAAGGGCATTAAAATTAATCGCACAACGTAATGAAGTTTTAACGCAAAGTTTGTTTTTCTCAGTCGAGTAATTTATGAGCGCTTCTAATGGCTTTTCGAAAACCTAATAATGAAACCCTGCCCGTATTCGCGGATGCAGTGATGCGATAATGACAACTTTCCGCAAATTATTCGAAAGGAATGCATTTGTTAAATATCGATTTTAAACTTTCGCTATCTATATACATTATAATTAAAATTTTTATGGTCTATATCGCGTATATACTAGGTACGATACCTAATATTCCTCGACGATTCGGCGCGAGCATCGGCCGCGGTCGCGAGGCGAAATGCCTGGAATATTAGGTATCGTAGCTAGTGAATATTTACGCGATATAG
The DNA here is from genome assembly GCA_018245475.1 of Pharmacophagus antenor. Taxonomy (NCBI): domain Eukaryota; kingdom Metazoa; phylum Arthropoda; class Insecta; order Lepidoptera; family Papilionidae; genus Pharmacophagus; species Pharmacophagus antenor. Next base: position 3,176 of record DWQX01006087.1, on the reverse strand, counting down.
ACCCGAAAAAGATTTGAATTATAAGGAATAAATTTAATTATTATTATTACTCACAATCTGTCGTCGAACATAGTCATAAAGTAAATAAAAAAAAATCTCATCGAGTTGATAATTTCAACACCTGCATAACGCAGTGGTTTATATTGTTACACAGATGTCCATCGTTCGATTCTGTTGGTCGGTAATATAAGCAGTGGTGTCGTAGTTTGGTTTATGGTCGTGTTCTTTCGAATCTGCCCGACGCATATGGAATGGGACTTTGACCAATTCTTAAATAATTTATTGATAGTTGATAACAAAAATAAATATCTATCTATACTATGTATATACTCGTATTTAGTACAATTTCTAGAATTAAATTTTATGCAAATATTTACTCGCCAATAAAAACACAAAAGACTTGCATTTGTTTCATTCCTTTGTCCTTCATTACTCATGATTTAAAGAAATATAACAAAGTGGAAAGATAAATTAAGAAATATTAGGATTTCCCATGCTGACAAATTTATTTTAGTATTATATGCTTTATTCCCAGTTCCTATATATCATTTTTCCATATCAAAGCATACGTGCGTTATGTACCTGAAGTGGTTTAATGACACAATTTGTATGATTCTCGGGGTCCGCGAGCATTTGGTAAATCTGGCACGTGCGACAGTACCTGATGTATGATGTAAACATCGCTTCTGTTCATTGAATTATTTGTAAAACTATTTTATGTCCCACACCGGTATGGAAATGGAAACTTGACATGATACGCAAAGTGCATGAACGTTTGGAAGAGTGTGTGTGAGTGAACGAGAGGTGATCTTCATAGAAGCGAATTAAATATTTGGACAATGTATAATGAAGAATGCAATTTTTAATACAGTAATGTTTATTAGTGGAATTGGGGATGGGTATGGAATCCAAAGTAAAAAATTAAAAATTTTGAGGTAAAAATTTGATACTTAACATAATTTCCCTTGTTATAAACAACATCAATCTGCCGACACAAAGATATTTTTTTTTAAGAACTCGTTCCCTGTGTTATTTATGGACAGGGCCTAGTTAATTCCAATTTATTTATTTTCTTATAATTAATTCTCGCTCACACACCTTATTCATACATTGTTATTTCTCGCTTTCACACATTTCCATTGTCTTTCATACTACATCCCATTTAATTGTAGCATACTTCGCGCTTAAATAAAAAAGAAGACATCCCGTTTACTTATTTTACATTTACATCTTTTTTAATCTACATAACGATATTGCTGTTTCGGCAGTCATGAGTGTGTGAGCTATAAGCTTTATTTTCTTTATTTACTCTCTCATTGTCGTTTAACATCAGGTAAAATTAACTGTTAGGCCATAGAAAATAAAAAAAAATTAAATGAAAAATAAACTATTGCAGTCAAGACGTATTGCACAGAATCCACAGTTTTGCTGCAAAACAGAGTTAATATAAAACTTTCTGTCATCAAGATACGTCCAGATATTTCAGTAATTTTTTTATGAATTATTACCAAATAAAATAAATATAGGTTCTATATGTAATAAAAAAAAACATTTAAATGTTTACGTTCTATATTACAACCAAAAGACACCAAAAAAAATGTTTTTTTATCAGTTTTAGCCCTTAAGACTGCAAAGGATTTGTTCCAATGTTACTTTTCACTGGCAACAAAGTGATTTTAATACAATGTTACATAGAAAATTCAATTAAAATTATGATAAATTTGATTAAAAAAAATTATAAACAATTGCACGGCGAGTTTCTTTCTAAAAGTGACCGTACATATTTATGTATATTTATTATATATTTCTATTTAGAATGGTAGTCAGTTTATAATATAATTTATTTACTTTTTAACATTTAAATTTTTATTATGATCGCAAATAATTTTACCAACGGAAACATACATACGAAAACTTGACAATATACGTGGCTAGATCTAGACTACGTACTAAGACTGAACTCATTGAAATATTTAAATTTATAGACATAAGAATCCTGTTCAAGTATTTGATTCTTTTTATAATAAAGTAGCATTGTAATTGATATATTTCACTGGAACACGTTTCTGTTATGATTAATTTAAACATTAAGTCACTTGTAATTAATAATTTAAAATTACGTAGGCATCGAGCCTTTATTGTCTGCTTATTTCCTTTATGTACCTATGCACTATACTAAATAACTGTAAAATTAAACTCGCGTTTCTCATGCTGTATCAGATCAACGTGATATGGAAAAATGTAACTTGTTAAGCGATTACATATATTTGTATATACATAGAAATATATTTCTGGGTAATATTCTTTACTACTTACCCGACTAATTTTGCGGTTGCATTTATGTGTTAGAAGCTTGTAATTAAATGGTAGTAAACCTGCCTCTAACATCAGCGTTCGCAGGTTCGATTTCCGCTTAAGACGAACATTCATATGATGAAGATAGATGTTTGTTCTGTATATGTACAGAAGTATATATATACATCGTCTTGTGTACAATCTCCATTAGAAAAAAAACAAATTCTATAACAGCCCTTTGGATATACGGCACGACCTGACGTCATTCTCTTCTAGTTAGTACCAGCCAAGCGCAGACCATCTCTCCGCCTAGTCTGAGACTAGAATTAAATAATAATTACGTATCAAATGAAACTAGTACTTATCCGTATCAAAACGATGTCTGATTAGGTCGATATTTGTTCGCGTGATATTTGTTTTGGCGTGTCTTTATGACGTTATTAATGAAAGATCGAGAACCGCCAGCGCCGCGGCCCGACCGCCCGTGGCCGCTTTAGGTCACAATCTAAAGAGGCTGCCAAAAAATATTTATCGGACCGTCGCGTCCGGCGATTATTTACGCTCATGACAAATGGCGCTGGACGCCGATGCGTATTTCACGGATTTGTGGTTCGCAACTTGTGCGTGGTCATGAACACCGTCGGCGTTACGATGCAGCGATTGGCGCTTTGCGAATTCCTCTTTTTAGTGTTACTTAGGGCAGTAAGTGTGGTAATCGGAACCCTGTTACTGAGAGCGTCGTCGGTCCGTCTGTCGTACCAGTCACTTACACACCTCACGCGTCGCCCGTCTCGCTCGCCGACGAGCGGGACGGAAACGAAACTCGCGCACCGCGTGCACTAGATGCACCCGAACACCCGGCCGCTTCTCGCCGCCGCGTG
>DWQX01006086.1:0-11903 GCA_018245475.1 Pharmacophagus antenor | reverse complement strand
CGGTTTTAAGCAACTCGGTTCCATGCTGTATAGACCATTTGATACACACCTTAATCTCATTAACCCTTTCCACTCGAAGCCTTTTTCGCTTGCGCGAACCAGCAACTCGAGACGATTTCGGTCAAATTCGGCAAATACTTTAAAATGACTCTAAAAACCTTTATATGCAAACAAACGTATAAAAATAATAACCAAATTGAGCTAAAATTTGGCTACAATCTAATCAGAGGTTAATCCAAGAAAGTACTTCCGAGAAAAATATCTTATCGATCATTGTAAATACGGAGATTCAGTTACAAAATACCGTAGCGTCGTAGGAACATAGCTCGATTCAAAGTTTTAAAACACTCGGGTGCAAATGGATAAATACTAGCTGGTAACCGGAAAGAAGAACAAAAGAGTAAATATGTTATACCAATTGAATGAAAGATACGTGGAACCCTCACAAAGTTTTGCGACACTAAAAAAAATGTTCTATAGCTAAATATATTTTTATTACATCTTTTCAAAGGTCTCTACACCAGCGTCTATACAAAATTTCATGCGTCTGAACCAGTTTTCAAAACACTTTTTCCAGTCTGCCGCAGACACCTCATTTACAGCCTGCTCGAACGCTGAGAGGGCATCGTCCGGCGACGAAAATTGTATCCCTTTGAGCCGATTTTTTTTTATTTTAGCGAATAAGAAGAAGTCTCACGGTGCTAGGTCAGGGCTGTAAAGAGGGTGTCCAAGGAGTTTGACCGGTGTGCCGTCTAGGAAGTCCCTCATTTTGATTGAGGTGTGGACGGGGCAATGTCGTGCTGGAGTAGTAGCCCGCGGAGACCTGTGTTTGGTTGCTTGTTGCTCACAACAGAGAAACCTTCTGCCAAGCATTTGATAGTATACGATTCGGCGTTAATGCTTCTTGGTTTTGTAAAGAAATTGACACCAAGAAGCCAGTCAAATTGAAAAAGCTCGCGATCAAATTCTTCGGCCCGCTTCTAGGTCGCTTTACTTTGGTAGGCGTTGATTCGTTTTGAAACACCCAAACTGGCGACTCGCGCTTCGTTTCTGGATCGTATTGTTAAATCCAAGATTCATCACCTGTACCGATGTGGTAAACACGCCGAGACGAGCCTGCTTGAAATTTGTCTATCATATCATGGCACCATTCCACCCTTGCCTGCTTCTGAACACCGGTGCGGTAGTGAGGCACCCAGCGTGAAACTATCCTCTGCACCCGAAAGTGCACCTGTAGAATCTGGCAAAGTATTCCTGATACAATCTGCAGTATATGCTGAATGTCTTGGTATGTAACTCGTCTATTGTCCTGGATCAAATTGCTCACTACTAGCACGTTTTCTTCCGTAATAGCCGACAAAGGGTTACCACTTATTTCTTCATCCCCCAAAGTTAGTGGACCGCGCTTAAATTCACTATACGAACGATACACGGTTGCCTTAGAAGGCCTTCATCCATGAATGCCATTTGAAGTCTATCGTACAATTCGTCCGGTTTCAGGCGACACTTAAAATCGTAAAAAATCATAGCGCGAAAATGTTCTCGACGCAAATCCATTTTTCAACGAGACACGATAATTCTTATTAGCTCGCAAAAAATGTAGAGGGAAATTTTGAATTTGGAACGTACCTATTTTTACTTACAAGTAACCATAATTTGAAATAAATTGTAACTGGCCAGTCTCACATACATAAAAACTTTTCCTCGCAATACTTTCTGAGTGACCTGGTATATCCGCTTTAAAAATTATATTAAATTTTAAAGCTTAATGATTTAATGATCAACCTTAAAGTTTATTCGTGATGTGGCTACATAGAAATAGAGGAATAGAAGTAATTTTTGGAAATGGTTCTTTTGGCCTCTGGTACTCTTTATATTAATCGTAGAAAATGGAATTTTGAAAAAGTATACAATTTAGAGAAACTGTATATCTAAAGACTAGCCCGTCAAGTATGTCAATAAATTTTCGAGTTCATCGACTCAGAATAAAAAGTTTCATTGTAATTTATACCACCTCGTTTCCTTCGTTAGAGGATAAATTACAATATACTTTTTACTGGACACCTACACATCACATTGAACACATTCTCCAAATTTAACGCTTTAAAAAACAGCGGTACAAGTTTTGCGTTTATAAATAGGTCAATCTATCGTTCAATTATTCAGTCAGGATTTTGAATTTTAAAACTATAGTATTATAAGTGTATATAGATAAATAGTTTTATTGAATATGTAATTTAATAATAAACGTAGACATATCAAGCAAGTGATACGAATCGACCCGTGAACGCTCCCGACCGCGACCCATTAAACGATTAACCCACATTACGAGAGTAGCGGCGAGTTTGTAAACAACTTACATGACGTATAAAATTAGACATATTTTAAAAGTTGTTTCCAATTTGTGCATCGAATAATAAATGTAAATAAAATATGTGAATTCTTAAGTGTTATTTGCGAATCTGTATAGCGGTGAAACTCTTCTGTCAGTGGCGGTAGTACTATAAAAGCCCGAAAGCCCGGCATACCCAATTTAAGCAATACAGTGCACTAAAATTAACACATCCACCGGTGATGAAAAATAAATTCCCCCATCTTGTCGTGTTTTTGTCGATAAACTCTTTACGGCACAGATCTGTTTTTATCTAAAAATTAATGTGTAGAAATAAGGAACTGAACAATCGTTTGAAAGTTTGTCTATAAATAGGCTTCAGCTACCAAAGTCAGAATGACGAGCTTAACGTGGGCGAGTGGCGTCGACGAAAAGCCTAAAAACCGGCTACCGCTGGATAAAGTGTTAATAAATCATAATTACCACAAAGATTAACCACGAGCATATAGATTAAAAATATGTATTTACATGTGTATTTAAGTGCTCGGCCTTGACCTACAGGTACGCTCTGTTACTCCCACTGAAACTAAGATTAATCAAAAGTATCGTACCTTACCAATATCGACGTAATATAGACTCGAAATTTATAATTAAAACTTTATAATCGCGGTAAATATATGAACAAATCACGGTAAATATATGAACACGTACTTACAGAATCAATGTTATTAATTAATACATTACACTATTAATCACACAGTTAAGTGACGAAGCCTTTCACTGGTTCAAAGTTTTAGGTTTATCAATGCTCTTACAAATGCTTTTTCTGGAGAGAAAACAGAATGCACTAGTGGCTCGTTAAACTCTGCTAAAGCATTCTACCCCGACGACCACGCCGTGCTATGACAAATATCTCGCGGCGCTATGGCCTCTTCATATTTGCTGTACTCTTCACAGCTTAGTAATAATAGGAAACCCTTTCAGCTTTACGACAAACAGTTAATATCTTACAACTATTTTAATTAAATAGCTCGAAACTACTACGGCTTATATGTAGTAGTCTGAATGACCAACTCGAAAGGTGTTACGGCAGCCCTAATTTCTTTATGTAAATACTGCCATTTACGTACGTTCCTGTTGGAAAAACAAAGATTTTTTTAATGCAAAATTTAATGTTTTGCAATAAGAAAATTGTGAAAACAATTCCTCTAAATTGTTACATTATAAAAGTTATTAACATTCGTACGTCTTCTTCCTTTGTTTTTATCAGTAAGTATTCCTATATATACCTAGTCGTCAAGCAGAAATCTGTCAGGTCACTTTAGATAACTTCTGTCAGTACCGGTTACTTTTTGATATGATAAACGCTTGTCATTTCTCGCAGTTTACTGACAATAAATTAAAGCAAATGAATCATATACAAGCCAAGACGAGGAGGCTTGAAAAAATATATGTAGCGAAGATCAAAACCAAAGGATCAGCGGTCGCGTGAAAAGTTCATAATATATTTATATATATTACTAAAAGAAACCTCCACTCAAACATTTTTTAAAATCAGTAAGCGCCATAACTTCATCATCAAGAGTCGGAGTAATGACAAGTAAACCATGTATCAATCTGGTTTCTTGAATTTGTGTGATGCAAATAATAAAAAAGGAATAAAAAAGGGAATCGACCTTCCTTAATCACCTATTACATACAAAAATTTTGCTCGTCTGCTACCCTTTATCAATAAAAATAATTTATGTTATTAGTTAATACGTAACAAACTTACGTCTATTAAAATATGCAATAAATGATTCTGTTTCTGCATATATGTAGTGAAATATTTTCCGTTTGTATAATTATTCCGCACCTGTTATGGCTGGGCAGGTAATCACAATGTTCCAGTAAGGCAAAATATACAAGAACTAGTTTCTTAGAATTATGTCCATAGGGTGGCAGAAAAAAATACTGGAGACCAAACCACGATTAGTGCAATCTTCATATATAGTTATTTTTTGTTGAGCATATATAGTATGGCAGTTTAAAAAGAAGCTTCCGAACTTAACAGATGAAATTCTATTTCATTTGACACGTAACAAATCCAATTCATTCAAATTAAGAACACACATTGAAAATACCAGTGGACTTAGTGACGTAATTGCTTAACCTAAAACTCAACTCTTGCATCAATAAACGTTTAATTTAAATTAAAGTTTATTATACTATTGAATACGAGTTGGTTGCAGTGCTCAAAATATTTTAAAGACTGGAGAAAATAGATTATTAATCAGGGTAGTGGGAGATCTACCGCTTTGCTTAAGTACTAAATCAAAGATTTGGAAAAAATATAATGACGATGGATGTGATTGTATATGTATCGAGTACTTAATTCCTATCGATAGCATGACTATTGAGACATTTATTGAGTACTGGCTCAGGGATCATGCACACACAAACAGTCAGGAAATACCCACATTTATCCACTACTCCATACATAAGAACCACTTATGCACATAGTTTCACACATCATGAAACGTTTTAATTAATTCAATTAAAAGTAATCGAACGCTTATTATTATTATTTATTGATGTTTTAGTCAGTTTCATTTTCTGTTCACTTTAATTCTACTCCATCACCTGATACATTCTCACCGTTTAGCTCAGTTCTAAGTAGCAAAGAAATTATATTTGCATTTATATCCTGGCCAGGTAAAGATAATGCTGTTACATTTCGATAATAATAATAACTCCTTATCTCTCTTCAGACTTATCTATGCACTATATGGATCGTTTAACATCCGGAGGACTGTAAATTCAACTACAGCATTTTCCTGATAAAAAAAAAACTTAACTATTAACTTCTTTTTATCAACGACGAGTTACAACTTAACCTGAATTTTGTTTGATGACTGTGTATTTTGATATCGAGTAAAAGCGAGGAAAATAGGTCCAAGTGATCCTTCGTCATGGCTTATGACCAGCAGTGAGTGATTCTGAAGATGGTGAAGCGTGCTCATTTAGAATGCTACCACTCTCATATTAATGAGAACTTGAACACAGACATAACGTTATGAACGCAAACAAGAAATATGAGAATGAATTAAAAAAAAACGTTTATTCATTCACTTATGCGACTTAACAATAAAATAAAAAGACCTCTGTGTCACAAAGCAAGAGGTTTGCCATATCACGAAGGCAGTTACGTAATACAAATATGCTTACAAAGATGTCTAACCTACGGTAAACTTCTCGGATTCCCACTAGAACAAAGGCACATTGTCTTCATCCTATTATAAATAAATTTCGAATCGGATGCTTCTAATCTACACTATCATAACAAATTCATAACAAAACATAGGTTGGACAACGATTTATATGTGACTGATCATACTTTACCACATAACAGTATTCCATTGTTTAACATCACTGTCGATGCCGAAGCAGTTAACACAAAAATTACTTTAAGTGGGCCGCTGTAGTTAATGAGATGTGCTGATATTAATACTGTTCTTCTTTGGATTCTACCGAAGATTGGCCACCATGAAGGCATTTTGAATGTGTGAAATAATTCACTAGATATAAGTAGTGTAAGTAGTGAAACAATATTCGCGACATAGAACAATAAATACATAGTAGTGCATACTCTATACAAAAAGCGCAATTTTATAGACAGTTTTAATCTAATTCTGAAGTCAATATTAAAAACAAATCGTAAAATCCTCTATTTTATAACTGCTATATTGTGAGCTGAACTAAGTTCCATTCCCACTTTTTTCTCGGTTTATGATCTAAAAAAAATCTTCTAAAAAGAATTACCGATAATAACTCCAATGTTACTTGTTTCAAAATAATATTCGAATGGCGAACTTTAGATACACAATCAAATATAAAGCACCAAGGGACATCGTGGTTAAGAACAAACCTATATTAAATAAAAAATATATAATAAACATGAAAAATTTAATAAAAATCAGAAACTAATTTACTAATGATTGAAATGGAAACAGGACGAGCGATAGTTAAAACGATGTTCAGTTCGACAATGTGTGCTATTTGACTAAAATATCTCGTATTACTGGATATCGAAAATGATGAATAGAATGTAATTGAAAAAATATTAAACATTGTATGATATTCATACTCATACAATATCCGTTGATATTATCAACGCAACACCTGTTCTTTCTAACCTTTGACAATTTTGTTCAAAGTCCGATTTCGCTCGAAATTCAAATAGAACGTTAAGATAATATTAAACTTTATGTTTTAGACCATAAGAACCGAAACTTATTTTTTGATGACACTACCTGGTAGGAACCGGTCACCTTGCCCATTTTCCTCTATCATTGTTATGTATTGTCCTCAAAACAGTGTTAAATCTCTTCTGATATAAACGTTCTTTTTATTTATTTGAGTGAACGAACAGAGAGAATTTGTACGTAGATTCTACTAGAAGAAAAATGCGAAAGATAAGAGAAATAGCGCATTAGTTGTCCGGATGCCAAAATACATACTCCATCAATGAGCGAGCGAAGTAACAGTGAAAATATTGAAGAATAGTTTAAATTTGGCACGGACCCTGCTAACGGATGACAATCATTTAAATAAGATATACAGATATCTAAAAAAACATTTTCATCATCCTCATCAAGCTGTAGATAGATATAAACCTCTCCGAATGAACACCACCATAAAATTATTTTCAGCCGCTCACATCGAACAAATAAATGTAATCGCTATATTAGTTATACGCATAATAGAAATCTTCGTAACATATTACCACTGGGGAAAAATGCTTTGTAGACAATCAAGAAATGGAAAATTTTAAATATTATGAATATTATTATCCTATACGGAAGGCCATGCTACACCATTTGTTTGTTTGCACCATTCCACCGAACTAAGAACGCCTTCTAACTCTACCTAAATATAAAGCAGGCGTGCAATAAACGCTAACTTTAATTACAATGATAAATCGGTCAATTCGTTCTGGCACCGAAATACTACCGCATAATCGTTCACAGGCGAAGCAACGCCAGTGGAGTAAATAAACGAAGCCGGTTTGCTTATTTTCTAGAATTTTCGAAACACTAGAATGAAACAAGGTTGTATATATTATAAACTAATGCTACCTAGGATTATGGGTGTAATGAAAGATCAATTACTGATTTGTTCAGAAAAAGATCGCCATGGCTCGAAGTGGTTAAGAGGGTAAATGTCGACAGCCTTATGAAATAGCAAATCTAGGTACAAACGTTTGAATATTTACTATGTTACAGTTCAAAAAATATTTGCCGCAAATTATAATATGATAAATAATTGCTTTAAACAATAGATGATTAAATAAATATGAAATCTCTCAGTTCAAGAGAAAAGTGCCAGGCTGCATTCTCAAAATACGTCTCATTCTTTACTGGCCTTTCTACTTTCGCCGCCAATGTCAAATATTTTGGGAGTAACACCGTATACTGAGCCAAATACGTACATACATCAATGCGGCTGACTGTACCGGATCGTGGTTGTTTGAAAAATTTGGCACATTTGCAGGGCACGTGTGATGAATCCATCCAAGATGTACAGTCAGTTACATCTCCTGACGTTCGAAGTTATGGGTATTATGTAATGTACTGGCTTGTGCCCGATACGTCGCCCTTTAGTATTCAATGAAGCAACGAGACAAGCTAGATTGTTACGTTGTAGTAATTAATACGCCTGCCTATAACAAAGATATTCACAATAAGATGTTTACACAACACCGCTTTGCTCTCGAGATGCTATGCGAAATATCCGACTTAGTCTCGATAATTTCACTAATCACAGTGCCACAAATTTCACACAAAAACAATCAAAGGCCTTGAATATTGCTAGATAATAAGGTCTAAGTAAGCAAAACCTAATTAAAAATTATACTATCTCTAAATGAACTAAATTTTCCTCTGGTCATAAAGCTTAACAATAACAGAATTCAACATGGAACTCTGATAATAATGAAGATAGACAGCCATTAAAACTTAATTCACAAAATACTCAAGAAATTGACTTAAAACAACTTAAAATTTACACAGTATTAAAAATTATCGTATTACTTGGTGTTTAAAAATGACAGATTATTATGAATTGCAATGTATTTCGTGTCTTATCAGAAAACAATCAAGGACATGAACAAAATTTTTATAATGTAAAGAATCATTATCGCCAAACAACAATAATGTGCAGATATATTACAACAAATGAATGTTTGACAGGCTATACATCCCGTTAATGTATAATTTGGCAGGGGTTCTTACGATCAGCTCTCTTTTCGTATTGACTATTATAGTCTTTAGATTCGAATGATCTTGGTCGCTGTTAGTCTTATTGACTACTATTACAGCTTCACGGGACTCGCGACTCGTGGATCTGAAGCTAAAATCCCCGAGTTAAATCTGCTTAAAGATTTATGATTAAAAAAATATATAGCCCAATAATGTAATTACTTAAAACCAGTAGTGAAATCCCAGACAAGCCGAAAAGGCACGTCGGCATACTACTGGCCCATATATCTTTTTGACTGCCTCCATGGCACGTTGGTTTACCCGGTTGCCATGTAAGGCGAAGGTCCTGGGTTCGATTCGCGGACCACACGAGTGGTGGAGTCTGTATGGTGGTAGGGTTTTTCGAACCCGACTGGTTAACTACTAACTTCAAAGTTAATCTGCCCCCATAACAGAACTGCTGTGTTCCGGCAGACATACATGTGAGAGCCAGATGTTTTCTGGGCGGAACACGCTTCACACAAAAGTTTGTACAGTACAGCCTACGTCAGAAATAGATGCTATGGCTGCTAGACGGTTTCCGGGAGAACAGATCAACCATTTTTTAATATTATATTATTGGAGAGGTTAAAATTAAACGTGCAGACAGTTCATTGAACCCACGTCGTTTCACAATGAGTTGAAAAATGTTGTGGCAAAAGCTATAAGTTGTGATGTAGTATCTATTTACAAAGTATAATATCATTGTTTTCGTTTTCAGTATCGCATTTCGTTTGTGAATGACATTGTGTCCCGGGGACAGTTATTTAATACAGGGCTCGGTTGTGTAGCCACGTGTGACTCAACATTTTTCTTTTTAAATAGCGCGAAGGCGTGACCATAGTACAACAAAAGTAATTAAATTATAGCCGTAACGGAAGCATTATCACTTGACAAGAAATTAAATTTTTTTTTTAATTAATGTAGTAATAGTTTAGTTCCGTACAAATATATCCATCGCAATCTTGAACTTTAACTAAAAATGCGAACCAGCTCCTTGCATATGTCTAAGCGAATTTAAATCCATTAACCTTTTGAGTACATTTGACGAGTGAGGCTCGTCACTTGCTTACTTGAGCGAAGTTAAGGTGGACGAGTCTAACTCGTCATCTGAATTTGAGTAGTGGGCTTTGATTTTTGCGCCACCCCACCTAGTTGGCGTTGATCGCACACAATTGTCTAACCTTTGTTTTCGACATCTTACTGTTGCAAATAATTATTATTTTATCCCTGTTTTTTTTTTGATACGCTATTCTAAGATGTCTGAATTATAAAAAAAAACATTTTATGACAGCGAAAATGATAGTTCCAATGAAGTAGAGTTAAAGCTGTATGATAACAGCGATTACAGTGAATTAGAGAGTGAAAATGACGAAAATTATATGTTTTGAAAAATACCACACGGTACAAAATTATAGGCTTTAAGATCGTTTTTGTTCTTTATAAATATTTCTATTTTGTTTAAATTATATATTTATTTACATTTTCTAATTAAAATGATCTATCAAAAATATATTTGTATCACCAATATTAGTATATTCCAAATAAAATGTATTACTCCTACATATTAATCAAGATTGCAACAAATTAAGTCCGTTATATATGCATAAAAGTCTCCAAATAATTCAGTAATCAATGGGTTAAAAGCACATTCGAATTTAGTTAAACAAGAATCATATTTTATAAAAAAATATTCACATTTACAAGATCGTTCGTAGAGAAAATAAATTGCCTGTCCGACGGTAAAGAGCATATTAACGGACAAGTCACGATGTTGAAACAGGCGGCGCAATACGGAAATAGAACCGAAATAACTTTCGCTGCAAGACGGCGTGTTACATAGCTAAGTCACGCATTAACTTCATCCTATGTGTGATATGTGTCTATATCATTGATAAAATTTAGTTTAACGGTAAAATTTAGTTTTAAAATATCACTCAGTGCAAAAAAAAAGTAAGCAACGACAAGTTTACACGCTAAATATAGAGTAAACAATCCTGTTATAAATTTTAGTACATATTTGAATTGAAGTGTATTTATTACACTGAGTGCAGATTATATGGTTAAAAGAAATTTATAATACGATACGAAAAATACATAAATATACAATTTTAATAATAAAATAATAGTGGTGCTGAACGTTACACGAAATGAAAAAAGTAGGCAATAAGCTAAAGAGCGTAAATTTTTTTAAACGAATGTGACCTACATTATGAACAAACGAAATGGTGTGCTTCATACAGAATGGTCCGGCTTTAATGATTACCATTTTGTTGGAAAGAGATGTTTTTGAATTAATATTCACAGTTAGTCTTAAAAATATATATAAAAAAGTTCCAACTCATCGAATGTGGTAAATTGTGAACATTTCAATAAGTATCTGGGAAAGCTAAGCAGTATCTGTAATATGAGTTAACATACAGATAATTAAATACATACATAACACGATCCCTTCGAACACGTTTTTGCCCAATTTGTACAGTTTTTCTTTATATAAAAGTGGTATTGGTGAAATATATTTCATACGATCAAAATTGTAATGAAATGATTGTTTTCATCGCTTTAAATGGAAACGTCTGCGTGTACCGTGTATGGTACACGTGGCGTGGTGATTGAACTTAACTTATTGGACTTAAATATATTAATAACCGAACACAGAAGAGATACAATTACTCGTCATATTGTTGTTTGTCCTGAGCGGGAATCGAAAACGCGACCTCTGGTGTAAGAGGCAGTGCTACTACCATTACACTCACGGGTCATTCAACATATACGTTTATGTACACTGCAGTGCAATAAATTATTCTTTAATTATAGATAAACTCATGTCCTATGTGAACACAACATCGGGGGTAACGGCTAGTCGGCTATCGGACGGGTCGTAAATATTATCTGTACCAATATTAGTTGCAAACGCAGTTTTTGTTTAATTTTTTTTTACCAATAATACTATAAACATGATAAAGTTAAACGTTTTTAAATTGATTATTTCGACGGTGAAGTATTTATAAATATATCTGCAAAAACTTTTAAAGTGGCGTAAGAAAAATCTTTATTGCTTTATAACTCTTGCAACACTATTATCAAATTTATAGGAAACGGACTGCTGTATTATTTATTTCTTTACCGGTGGCAAGCAGTGCCTGTATGATACAACTCTTAAATAAACTTTTACTTTATAAATTTTACGTGATTTTTTCACATTCTATTTCAGTTATTGCCTACAGTACACAACTGTATTAATAATGATTAAATTAATTCACATCATTGCTTTAGCAGCGCGTACAAGGCTG
>DWQX01006085.1:0-11904 GCA_018245475.1 Pharmacophagus antenor | reverse complement strand
CAACACAATAGATAACAAAGCGATGCCGCGTTGAAAACATAAAAAAAACCCGTCTCCGAGTGCCGACAACATCCATCTCAATCAATCCTGCACTCCCAGAGGAGCAACCCTCCCGTCCCGGGAGGTATAACCCTTCGCGGCCGTAACCCAATTATTGCCGAGAGGGCAACCCCAGCGGTGCCGACGCGCCGCGTGAAACCGCAAAAATCAAATTGAAATGTTAAATTAATTAGGCCACTAGTGTTAGGTTATGTTCCCGTTGTTGTGCGTAACGTCGATATCCACTCTCAATACCCGCAGCGAAAAGAGATGTGCTAGAAGTTTAACGCGTACATCATCGCTTTTGATGGACGGTTTTTTTTTGTGAAAAACTTGATTGGAGGTGTTCTTAGTTATACGCATTTTTTGTTTGTTTCGTAATTGTATGATTTTTTTCCTCTGTATGATAATCGATCACGGGTCTTTTTTATATCGAGAATCGTCTAATATTTGACCTTTATTACGTCAAATGTTAATTACGTGTATGAATGTAGCAGATTGACTTAGAGGATGGTATCTAAACGGACAGGTTCGGTAACACCCTGCCACAATCCAAAAGTCCACTACTCACGAGGCCCCAGAAACGAACTTTGGACGTTCGTGATGAAGGCCAGCGGTAAGCCGCTGCGCCACGGAGGCAGATAAAAGGTACATAATAACAGCGCTGCATTATTAAATTGCCGAGTGGTCGCATTACAAGAGCGCAGCGGGCGAATAAATAAACTGCGTTGATTAATAGCGCAAGCGACAAAGCGTCAGTTTACTCCTCAAAATAAAACATCCACGTGCGTGTACGTAAACCATTGCCGCTTCGGTCAGACCGTCGCGACTTGTTACTCTCGCCGACGAGAGATGTAGACGGTACAATATAATAAATTGTTTTATAAAGGTGTCGGATATAGTATGAGTTATCGCTCCGGGCTCGCTTCGAGTGTGGTCGCTCGGTGCGACACTCGGTTTTCAATCGATAACGATTAATGGCAGTCTGGTTTAGGTCCGTTTTAAATTTAACAGAATAGGTGTTTCACTTGACGATATAAAGTTAGTTGTTATCGGACCACTGCGCGTAGCCCTAACTGTTTTACAGAACTGACATTAATGCATATTTTAACAACTTGCGCGCAATGTTTACGTATAAAATACGAAGTCCCGTCTGTATATATATTAACTCACTACCTAAACCGCTGGATCTAGAGACATGCATTTTTGACGGTGTGTTTTTTGTAATCTGCGGTATCTACTAAGAAAAGGTTTTTTTTTTTAACTCAATACTACAAGATTTAATTAAACTTTTTACTCTTCGTTACTCGAAAATTGGTACCCGTAGTGGATTAATGGCATTATTGAATTAAAAATATCGCGTAAAGACAAGCGGGTAAGTGCCGGCTAGTAATGTAAAAATTTAAAGGGAATATATGTTTCTAACTATAAGTTTCTAATTGTCCCTAAATATTCCCGCTGTCCATCTAACGACGCAGCAAATCATGCAACGGACACACCCGCCAAACCTCAAGTCTCTGGGTCTGTGTGTTGATAGATCAGCCAGTTTTGACCGCCTTTGTGGCACGGTAGTTTACCCGCTTGCCCTGTAACGCTACGTTCGCGGGCTCGATTTCCAGGCCACAGGAGTAGTGGACTCTGGATGACGTATTACGAACCCGCGTGGCTACCACTGTCAACGTCAATCTGACGCCATAACAGCGCTGCTGTGTTCCTGCAGTCATGGGCGAACACGCTTCGCCGGTCTCGTTGTCACTGGCCTCCAGGTGAAATTGAGGTCAAGTGTTAGCCTGTAATCTATAAAAAAATCATTCGTAAAATTGTGTAGATTAATTAATAATTAAACGTTTATAGTAAATAACAATTGCACAAACTTACAGATGCCATTTATAAAACTATAGATAGAATTGTACTGTATCATTAATTTACATATACTATAAACTAGATGTGAATTTAATTTATTTTATTGTACATCTTATGTATGCTATTAGTTTTACTGTTATGACACTTCGGTGGAAATAAATAAACAAATTCTGTCAACAGATAGCACATGAAAAAATTAACTAATATATACATCTCTTGAATGCGATTACCGAAAAGCGTATTATCTGTCTGAGGCATCGTAAGTCATAAACAAATGAGTCTTATCTTTTTTTATTTCTGCTCCACCGAGAATGTAATTAGTTATAATAAAAAAAAAACTTTTCACTCAGTTCTTTCTTGGTTTTTGTTACAGGTTTATTATTAATTAAATGTACGGAACCCTTAAGTGGAGCAAGAAAAAAATGTAATCCAAGTCTATACAGTCACACGTCTAAGCATAATAATGGCGGGTCGAATGTTTTATAACTTATCGAACTAAGTTAAAGTTATTAATTGCGCGGCCAGCGAGTGTAATCATTTATTTCTTAAGCCAACGAAATTTATTTAACGTCGGATTTAATAGTATTTACTTGTTTTCAACACGCAAGCTAAATATGAATAACTCTTTTGTTATAGTTGTATATAATAAACGGCCAAGTGCGTGTTGGCCTAGCACCGCGAAGCTTCCCGGCCATAAAATTATATTTCTCATAGATCTTTTTAATTTGTTGCTGTAGTGGAAGAGTTATACACAATCTGTGAAAATTTCATCAAGATAGAGCCCGCTGACCGACGGACGACAGACCGTCTGACAGTAATGTCTCAGTAATCAGTTCCGATTGTCACACTTTGCATACGGAACTCAAAAAGGGCGTCAGTTATATTAATACCACATTAATTAACACCGCATTGTGTATATATCAAATAAGAGATGACGAATCTCATTACTTCTGGCTCATTAGCCACAGCGTCCATCAAATTGGGACATGGTAAGTCTACAAAATTCTGCTTGGTGCATATGAGCGTTATGATAACCTCAAACATTGTATTGAAGACCTACGTTCAATTTATTGTCAATTGAATTCATTCGGTGATCGAGAAGAGCACGCTCTACTAAACAGTTTAAGGCCCATTAGCTGTTGATAAACGTTTAGCTTGATGTTACCATTAATATGTAAATATAGACATTTGAATTGATAAAAAATGAATTAACATAAGGTTTACGAGACGCGTCATTTCGATTCGACAACGGTTATTTAAAAATTTTACTATACTTACGTGACTCCGAATTTTCAGTTATTTTTTTGCGTCCTTCGCGGCAACTATGCTTTACATTTCTTTTATTAAAAAAGAAATATAAGGATTGATGTATGAAATAACTATAGCATCGAAAAGTAAATCATGAAAAAGTGTTCGTCAACCTGGAGTTAATAAGAGTTTTTCGTTTTAAACATTTTTAGAAACCTCCATCGACTTAATAATCTATTCGCAGCATTATTTGTTGAACTAAACTGGACAGTTTTGTCGACGTTAGATAAAATGACATGGTTACTAAATATAGGTAAAATTTTGCATAAATATGCTTGCTTATGCAATCTTGATCACGCTTCCACTTCATCGGATCTTGGTTGCACGATATCTCCGCAAGCGATTATATTCACTGCTCCTTGTCTATTGCTCTATTCGTTTGTTAATATTTATGAGTAATCTCTACTATACCTTCAATGTATTATGAGTTTATCTATGAGATCGAAATAACTTTTGTGGCGAAGGTAGTAGTCAGATAGATGGTTGATAACCTGAGATAATCCCCGGATAGAATGCGATTTGCTTTACCGACGGCAGCATGAAATTTTTGATCTTGTTGGGAGCTAAATCAATATTGCCGCATCCATTCTTTCCTTTCATGTATTATACTCGTATATTGATACAATGGATAGTCGGACGTATTGTACCGTAATCTTTACATCAGCTTTCAAGTCGACCGTCTTTACTATTTGCTGTCCTAATACACCAAAGGCTGTTGGGTGTTTTTTTTATTTTCCCAACAATTTCTTTCTTTTTTTTTCAGTTAAAATTTAACGAGCAGTGATAGCATATAAGGTTTTTAACTTGTGGTGTATTCGCTGGCGAAGCCAAATGGTTAACATCACTGTTTTTATCCCTTTTTAGTTTTAATTCAAAACACATAAAGGATACGGCTTGCGTTAGTAAAAAATAAAAGAGGGAAATGTTATTAGAATAGTCCAGACTATAAAAGGTTAATTTTTATCTACAGTTAGATTTCAATCATCATGTATTATTGTTTTTACAGATCCATACCACCCGTTACTATGGATACGACTCCACTATCGTTTTCAAAGCTTACTATACAGTCGACAACTTCGGATTATTGTTGTCGTCTTATAAAAAATGTCACTGGTGTTGTCACTCATTTTTTTCAAATAATTTAAATTAGAAATTACGCATATAAACGGTATATAGTTTAAATATCAGACAGTAAAAATGTCTGTAATATTGCGTTGTACGAAATTATGAGGGCATAAAAATCAATGGTTACGAGTCACAAGAATCATTATAAATTAAATAAACATTCCCATTAGATGTTCGATGTGATATGTCAAGAGTCAATACAGAATCGTCGTTTAGGGGTTCTGTATAATACTTACATTAGAGCGTCGGGACACAGCGGGGAAGATGCGTCAGCGGGATCATTTGTCACTGGTTTGATGGCCACTGATTGTATTAATTGATTGTATATGTTAAACTCTACAAAGGTTCTTACATAATCAGACGGTGTAGATGCCAATGGTGAAGTGCAAACGAATTCATTTCTGTCCCGGAATAAATACGAGTAGCTTAGGTAAGAGCGAAACGGTCATCTGATGGTAAGTAACGTAAGTTATAAATAATCAATTCATCACTACCGCTACATTCTTATAAAGAAACAATGCACAAAAATATTTATGTTTATGCATTAAAATTTAAAGAAATTTATATGGTATTTTTTCATTCCTTTTACTACGCAACTTTAAATGGTCAATAGCAACTTTTAATTACGTCAATAAATCTTTTAGAGGTTATTATTTGAATCTGCATTCACAACTATAGAGCTAAGGGAGGTTTTAATAATGCTAAAATCATTTGTACCCTGCTATTAATACCGCTATTAAACGCCATTACACTACTAAAGAGGATTAGCTGTCGGTAGACAAAAAATATAACATCAAAGTCGGAACTTTTCCAATTTCCCGCCAAAACCCTCAAAAGGATTTGCATGCGGTCCAAACAATGAGACCTTGTATTTTGCAATATTTTCAATAACACCGCGTGAGTCCGCTCAAGTTAGGGGTTCCTCCTTTGTCCTCGGCTTTAATATCTGTGGGAATAGACATACCGAGTCCATTTAGGTAATTTATCATTCTTAAACGAGTGTAGACTATCTGCTATTATCCTTGTAGACTTTCTAGTCTCGTGAGGGCGAACACAACGCCTTTTGTGCGGCCATGTTCAAATTAATGGCGGATTCAACCCCAACGGGTTCCGCTCATATTGATTTCGAGTGCCGGACAGAGGTCCGATGTCCGAGCTTTATGAATTATTAGCTATTCGGGTTCCCATAAAATCATCTGTTTAGAAATCCCGTTTTGCATGTGCCTTCGAGTTGACCCGGCGGTTTATTGAAATAAAAATAATTAACTAGTCATGCTTATGATGAACGCAGCCGTTGATTTTTTCAGATGTTATTTACATTTTAATCCTTATGTATGGCTATGATTTAGGTCACAAATTAATATGTTTCAAAAAAAATCGTTATTATAAGATTTCTCATTAGGCTAATATTTTTATTAACAATGTTGAAAAGTGAAAAACTTGAAACTAAAAAATTTAAAAGACGCATTTAAAGCGTATAACATTTTTTAATCAACTGGCGCACGATAATCGATTATTCAAATAAACTTTCGTGAAACATCAA
This sequence comes from Pharmacophagus antenor, assembly GCA_018245475.1. Classification (NCBI taxonomy): domain Eukaryota; kingdom Metazoa; phylum Arthropoda; class Insecta; order Lepidoptera; family Papilionidae; genus Pharmacophagus; species Pharmacophagus antenor. The sequence continues at coordinate 6,026 of DWQX01006085.1, read as the reverse complement.
TAGGATTTAACAAAGTATAAATTGTTATTGTAAATATTTACATAAAGTAATTTATGGGCGCGTGTGGTATGTGGCATTTACATCACAATCTGTGTCGGTGCCGGCCAAGACGCGCAGCTTCCCCCGAGGTTGCACAGGTCAGAATGAACAACTTCATACGGCACGGGTCCAGCGCGCGACTATTATGTTTTTTTATTAATCGGGGATGGCGGACCATAGGAGATTTATTGATCGCGGGAGAGAGGAACGTTCGTGTGCTTACGTTTCATTCAAGTGATGTCACATTGCTCAAGTTACGTGACGTAATAAGTAATGATCTTATTTAAGTACGCATTCTCAATTATAATCCTTTTTCTCGTCTGAGTCGAGCGGAGAATTCATTTGGAGGTTGGAGGAGAAGTAAGTAATAACGTAATCATGGCAAAAATACTTACTTTATCTTCGGCTTTTTGGTTTTTTTTTAATGAGCTTATGAAGAATGCTTAAGAAATTTTTTAAGATTTGCAACTTTTTAAATTGTATAAGGTTTATTCAAATATATTCATTTATCATAGCGTTTCTATATCTTATAACTATATAAGTTCTAAGCGATTTATAAAAGAATAATATAGTACAAAAGCATAATCTCATTTTAAGCGATTTAAATAATTCATTTCAGTGAAACACCCAAGTTTGTGTGAAGTAATTTTGTATACAATACTTCCAGCTTATGTAAATCGCCTGTCCAATGAAATCTCCGATAAATAACACAATATTTATAGAAATTTCATAAATATAGTCCAAAGCTGAAGTTATTAGTCGATACGTATGCTAACGGAGGTGGCGTGGCTAATTTAAAACACTAACAATGGCCGAACATTGTCAACCGCCACGACACGCCAACATGAGTTTGAAATCTTATGATAATTAATGCTAATCCCTTGGAGCATAAAAAAATTATTTCTAAACAACAATTTTCATTCGTGTATTTATCGTACGTTATATTTCAGTCGTGTTATATTTTGAGGAAGCATATTATTAGAAAGTTTGGATTGTTTATATATTTTTTATTTTGTTTTGACTTCGACTCGATATTAAGTGACAATTAAGCTGTAAATAGTAAAGATAGAAGCACTTGTAAGTATAGTAAAGTAAAAAGCACTTGTTCAGAATATTGTCATTAGGTTAACCCGGTAATGACTTAGTTTTGTTTGTTATTTTTTTTCTCGTTTAACACAGTGATTACCAATTTAGCAAGATGCCCTGATTTAAAATGAATTATATAATAATAAACATTTGGGACATTTTTAACATAGTACTCTGTTCACAAGATAGGTAGCGAAACACCTATATGGGTTATCAGATACCGATATAATTAAGTAGATATTTTTGCAATGATTAAATTATTAACTACTACTAAATTATTACTTAAATTACTTAAATGTTTATTAACAATCAAAGTACAAATAAAAGTATTCATCACATGAGTTTGTCATGAGTGGAAATCGAACTTGCGACCCCTGGTGAAAAAGGCAACATGCCAGTGACCTTTTGAATATATCTATATTACTATTTTTTATATTTCCGGGGAAAATTAATACAGATTTACAACCAATTCAAAACACTTACCATAACCTTGTCATCCTAACTCATTCGTTCACAGTTTTAAGCGTTCCAATGTTTTCCGCGTAACCATGATTTGTTTATAGAATGTGGGTAATGTTATTTATTATACGTACAGGTGGTAGTTAATACTGCTGCTGGGTTCGGTGAAGTTTGCGCTGTTATTCTTTTTGACGGCTATTACAGCTTTATAGTTAATAAAAAGTCCCGTTAAAAATGTTTCCTTTCTTAACATTTATTTGCAAAGGTTTCAGAAATTAACAGCAAATAAAAGACAAACATTTTTAACATTGTCTTTTTGATTTAAATGGATAAAGTACAAAGCTTACCCATTTCGATACTACAAACAGACACATTTATTTGTATTCTTGGTCGCAGAGTTTACCTTATGGCTATATTATTGTGTGTTTAGAATCTGCCTCGGTTTTATCACATTCCGATCTTCGCTTAAGATATCAGATCGTTTTATTAATCTACCAATTTCAGTTGCATATTTAAAAAAAAAACTTTTATTTCTACTTATCTCGTTCATTAATAAGATCGTGAAAGTTATTTTTAACGATATTTAGTATCGAGATTGATTAAAATATTTTTTAACGTAATTGAAAGTACTTTTGTCGATGAATCGATGTATATTTTCATTCATATACCTACATAAGACAACTTCCAATTCGTAGGTCCACAGACTGCATATTAATGTTCCTGTAAAATTTAATAGTAAATAATTCGTTGTACTCATGAGCGACCACACAGTGTAGCTCATTATTGCCGCCTCGGTATAACACCTGAATGACGTCGATTACTCGTAATGAGTACAAAAACCCTTTGTTATCATTGACGCACCGATATTAATAAAAAGGGATGGTGACTAGGCCCCATTGTATGGACTTGTTTACTGGCTGGAATGACATGAATGCTTAGAGGCAAAAAACCTAGACAGGCATATGTAACGGATTCGAGCGACGGTGTCCCCTGTGCGGCGAATTGAGGGTTTTTTTTACAAGCGTTGCTATGTAAATAAGGCCGATTTTCGTTTGTTACATGGTTAATAGAACGGTAGTGTTTGCTTTGGTTTTGTGTCTAAAAATGATCGGTGACCTCTGCCTCCTCGTTGTGTGGTTCGCTTGATTGACATTTGTTTGGCTGCCTCTGTTCGAGAGAAATTTTCGGAATCACGGATTCGAACATTTATGATGTTTAAGAAAATGGTTTTAGACTTTGACAATTTTTATTTTTTCGTTTATGTTAATTATGCGTGCGTTGACCGACTCATTATTTAGAAATGATATTAAGATTGAGGCTAGAATGTTTGGCAGTCTTTTATCTACTCCGCAAAATTTAATGTTTAATTTGATTTCTTCAGTAATCTTATAACTGTTTTTTTTTAATTCGTACAATCAATTGTTTTCAATGAATTATAAATACTAGAAATGTTAGTTGATAAATAAGTATATCTATATATAACTTGAATGCCTCAGACGCGCTTTATCGCTCCCTTTATAACACGCAATGCTCAGGTTCGAATCCGGGCTACGTGAGTACCCATCACAATATCAATCTATCTACTTAACAGCATTACTGTATAGCGGCAGTTATACCTGTAAGAGCCAGAAGTATTCTGGGCAACATTCTGGAGAATGGTGGTCCATTAACAGCCTCATTTACACTTAATATCAAGTGAAATCTAAGTCAAGTGTTAGCTTATAAATGATAAAACAAAATTTAATATTATTAAAATGTTCTATTTATTCTTTATGAAGCAAAATTAAAAACGTGATTGAAATTTTACTGCAGTGATTTAATTAAAAAATACATAACGCCATCATAATTTTAAGGATTAGACTTATGGATTATGAAGGACCGGCCGTTTACTTTAAATAAAAAACAACTGGACATGACGTAGTAAGCTTCCGCAGACACAAAAGGCAACAGAAACAAAAAAAAACAATGCCTCTGAATAGGGCACAAAGGTGACAATACTGACAATAGAAACTACGGGAAGCGCACAAAAGTCCTCTATATTTATGCATTGTTTGTTTAACTACTGAGAGGTGACGGTAGAAAACAAATAGCTCGTCTTTACATCTAACCCCTTTCTTCAAAGGCGACCGACATAATGTGCCACCGCGGACTGTGGATGAAACTCACTAATAATTATTATGACAATGGCTCTCGCTGGTCTGGTTTTCACGGACCTAATTGCTTATTATAAAGATACTTGATACTTTCGATGATACGGTAACGTCGTCTACTAAACGTAAATATTTTTCTCTTTCTTTTTAAATTGATTTCTGTATTACCAGCCGAAGGTGTTTGATGTTGTCCATTTTCCTACACCGAAAGTATGCGATAAGGCCGCTTGTGACGTAATTTGTCAAGATTAATAAACGTCGTATGAAAAAAGGAAAAAAAGAAAAGGAAAAAACGATATATGTAAACATCGAAGACGTTTCGGCATTTCAATCGAGATAAGATCTTAACTAGAAATATTTCACGGCGACGCGTTAACACGGTGAAACTTTGATTTGAAATATCGTTTCGATCAATCTTATAATGAAACGTGTTGCCGTAATTGTGAGATAGCGATATGCGTGAAGGGATAAATCATTTTCGCGCCACCGCGTCTCTAATCACAGAGTAAAAACTAAAACTTTTTAATGGACTCGCACGACCGGCCGGGACCGGTATAACGGACCGTCTGGATGATTCATCTGTGACATTAATAAACCTTTTTACGGGCAACACCTTTGTTTAACCCCTTTTGTGATCGAGCTAGAAATTATGCATGGACCGTCCATTAACTCCTTGAGTCGGCCATTGTGATTTTTGCCTATGCTAATCCGAGATCCGGAAGTCCCGGACTGTGACTGATTGGTTTGAAAAAGTTTCTCATAGCCCCACCGCGGGTAGTACGGTCATCTAATGATGCCTGAACACGGCAAAAAGAATTTGCATAATATTACGTAAGCAAATTCTTTATATTATTACAATTTAAATTAATCTTGTGCATTATATTACCGGCCATGTTCGCATGTAAAGTGAAATTATTAATTCAAATATCAGAGACTGAATAATGCTCACTCAGTGTCACATTTTGTATTCATAATCGAAATCATTATAATCAATAATTGTTATGAAGATAAAACAATTGAAAGCTTTGCGACGCTCGCCTTGGTCAGCGATCCGACTGTCAACAAGGATGACGCACCAGTTGTAATGTTTGTTTGCACAACATTACATTACACTAATTTCCTGGACGATAAAACTATGGCCTGTATACGAAATTCCGATTCAATTTGGTTCCATATTAATCCGACTTTATGTAGATTAATGGATTTACTAAATATTTAATCTGTCTTTGAAGTCTGTTTGTTTCTGTTAATGTAAGATATAGCTGTTGTCCACTATCTTAAAGCAAACAATTAATTCTCTAATGTTTGGTAATTTAGTCATAAAGTTAGTTACGTAATGTTAGAGCACTTCAATGAAAGTATACGTAAAATTTAAATCCTGTAATAAGGTAATCTGTCCCCAACCCTTGCCCGCCCTTAGCGCCCTAGCCCGCCCTTGCCCGCCGGGCTGCGATGCTTTAATAATGCATCCGCCATTAGTTAACCCGCAGATGCCGCGTCTTTGGCTAATTCTAATTATACGGAATGGCTTCAAAAGGATTACACTTAAGAGATTCACACGGCCATGTTTTCACTTCCAACCCGAACCTTTGTCCAATGTGAACGTTACATTTTATGGGTCCATGTAATTTTAAGACGAAACAAACATGTTGGTTTTTTTTTTTAATATTAATGCAATATTTTTTATCAACGATTTTAATTAACAATTACGGCATCGTGTCTGTAGAATACTAGACTCGCATTGGATATGCAGACATTTCGGATGAAGACTGCCAACTTCCGGTAATTGGGGTGGCATTAAAGGAAGTAAGTACATTTTTTTAAATGAAAATAGGCTAATTAGATCTCGACCTCGACTTCACGTGATGTTTAGTCAATAGGCCACTACCACATGCTTTACTTGATAATATGAGGACTGTACCTCACCAGGCGGGATGGAAAAAATTTACCATCATCCAAACTCAGCTAGTGATGATGAACTCGCTCTTCATGAAATAATGTCATATCCTTTTACAAATGATACATACATTACTAAGCAATCTTTATAAATTGGAAGGAATAGATATTGTATTTGCAGAAAAACATAGAGGATAATAAAAGTTTTATAGTATTTAGAATGTTACAATTATGTATGTATAATATTTAATTTATTTATCTTCAAGTAATGATTTAGAAGTCAACTTAGCGGTAAAAATTTCAGAATGTAATATTTCATTTATTATTTATTTCCGATTTCTTTCAGAAACACAATGAAATTGAGTACAGCAATTAATTTGGCTGAAACTCTAGATG
>DWQX01006084.1:0-11906 GCA_018245475.1 Pharmacophagus antenor | reverse complement strand
TAAATAATTTGTAGAGCACTAACTTTTGGAGTTTTATTCAATATTGTAATTTTTTCAAGGTGGTCTCAAACTTTTTGGTTTCAGTGTATAAGGACGGTGGCAGGGTTTACTTAAAGAAATTCTGCTAGAGGTTGATTAATGGTGGTTAGTTAACATTAAAATCCAGAGTATACTGGCGAGCTCGCTTCAGCATCAACGGTCTCAATGGCTCTTTAACATCATGTGAAATTACGGTGAAGTGTTAACCTATCGCTGTTAAAAAAAACTTAATATTTGTAGGCCCGAGCCCGATGTAAGAGCCATAGTCTTCACGGATGGAGAGAGGATTTTGGGTCTAGGTGATTTAGGTGCATATGGTATGGGAATCCCTGTAGGCAAGCTATCCCTGTACACTGCTTTAGCGGGAATTAAACCTCACCAATGTTTGCCTATCACCCTGGACGTAGGCACCGATAATCAGGTATACAATAACTACTTCTTACGTTTTCGTAACTGAGTGAACAACAACAAAAAATTGTAGTTTTGTAAAAAGTTCAGCATATAATAGGTTGGGGAAAAAGTCTTTTCGCATATAGTATGTATGAACTTGTAATAAAATCTCTTTGGCTATACCATTTGTATCTGGCTGGTTATAATTTTAAAAATGACTATTCTTAATTCAAATTAGAAAAATATATTATTTTCATTTGTTTTTCTTATTGTTAAAATTAATGAATCTAATGAAGAAATTCGATACATTTTAAAATTTTACTACAAAAAGGTAAATATGCAACCCAAGCCGCGAAAAAAATTGTGATGTTTATGGACCTAATGTAGTATCTGTGAGAGTAGCGCAAATTTGGTTTAATGTTTTCAATCCGGAAATTTTTATATCAAAGATGCACGTCGCTTTGGTCGCCTTGTTACGGACAAAGTACACAAAAAAGCTCCATATTTGGATACCTTATGACCTCTCTGAAAGAAACGTAATGAACCGTATACTAATTTGTGATTTTTTATTACGACGCAATAAAACCGAATCGAATTTTTGAAAAAGCTGATAACTGGTGATGTGAAGTGGATCACGTACAACAAGAATGTGCGAAAAAGGTTAGCTCGCAAAAAGGTGTATGGTGGGATTGGAAGGGTATTATGCATTATGAGCTGTTACCGCCAGGCTGGACCATCGATTCTGAACTGTACTGGGAACAACTGATGAGATTAAAGCAAAAAATTGAGAGAAAGCAGTCGGAATTAATCAACAGAAGGGGTGTGGGTTTTACCATGATAACGATTAACTTCACACATCTTTAGCCATTCAGCAAAAATTACGAGAGTTTGCCTGGGAGATGTTAATGCATCCTCCGTATAGTCCTGACATTGCACCTTCAGATTTTAACCTGTTTCGGTCTTTGCAGAATAGGAAGTGTCATTAACTTCACGAGGGGACTGCCAAACCACTTGTCGCAGTTTTTTGATTAGAAGCTCCAAAACTTTTATAGCAATGGTGTCATCCTTACATATAAGATAGCAAAAAGCTATCCAACAAAATCGCACCTATATACTTTAGTCAAATGTAAATAAACTTTATAAAAAAAACCTTTCGAATTTATAAATAAAATGCGAAAAAACTTATCCCCCAACCAAATAGTTTAAAACGAGTCGCTGGTCTCTATAGCTAAAGAGTTAGTATTGACTATCTCTATAAGTTAAATAGATTATATTAATGGACTTATAGAATAAAAACTTACTGCTATCGCCATTCAATTTAAATTAAAATCGAATCCTAAACCATTTAGCAAATGGGCAATCTTTTAAATAAAAGAATTTATTAATAATTTCGCTAAAATACCGGAGAAATAATGGTAATGTATTATAACTTACGAGTAAATAATGTAATTCTATATCATGGGAACATGTAAACTGTAGCTATTATAGTTGTGTGTTCAGACCTTGTGTCTTTATAGCCATATGCTAGTGCGTGTACTCGCAAAAATGTAATGGCCATGCGTCAACAAATTACCAAGACGCAGTAAATAATTTTTAACTGTAAATTTAACACTGTAAGACTGAGATTTCTTTGACAGGACCTTTTGGAAGATCCCCTGTACATCGGTTTGCGACAACGACGCGTAAGAGGGAAGGAGTATGATGAGTTTATAGATGAGTTCATGGAGGCATGTGTGCAGAGATACGGACAGAATACACTACTACAAGTACGTAGATTTTGATACTTTATAGTGCTCGTGATTTTTTAGACCAGCAAAAAAAATTATTTATGTAATCATTACATAATATTGTGTGATAATGTCTTTAGAATAGTATGTAACCGATTATACATTTGTATTAACATTTTTGCGATCGTTTTTCTTAGATAAACAACTTTGTACAAATTAGTTTACAGTATTTAACAAGGTATGAAGATAACAGCGAGGTAAAACACTTTGTCAGTACTTTTTATTTTAAATGAATTTTAATGTATATAGAATAAAATATTTATCAGTCTAAAAAGGTATATTTGTACGGCATATACTTGAATTCGTAATTTGCCGTAATCACTGAATTGATGTACGCCGATGACCTGTGCTTCGTAGCAGAATCCCTAGGGGAACTGCAACAGTTTATGTCCGATTTCCACGAGTCGTGCTAAAAATATGGTTTAAAAATTAGTGTCAAAAAGACGGAGGTGATGTCTTTGAACATTCATGGTCGTGAGTCCCTGAATATTACATTCTGAGGGAATGAGCTGAAGCAGGTGGACAAGTTTCGCTACCTGGGGAGCACAATATTATCTAAGTGTGATCATGATGCAGAGATCAACAGCAGAATCGGCGCTGCTGTAACAGCCTTTGGCAAGCTGAATCTATCTCTTTAACTTGCACGACTTTAAGCTGGCAACGAAGATCACCTCAAGTGCTTACAGAAAATACTTCACATCCGATGGTCTGACCGCTTACGGAATATTGAAGTGCTGCGAAGGGTCAATGTAGGTGGCATTAAGTCATATCTTATGCGGCTTCAGCTTCGGTGGTGCGGACATGTAACGCGTATAACGGAGGAAAGTACAGCTAAGCGCACCTTTTACTCAGAACTTGAGGAAAGCAAGCGGAAGCATGGCGAATAACTCCTCAGGTACAAAGATGTGCTTAAGCGACACATTAAGCAGTGCGACATCAATCCTTCGCTGTGGGAGTAGCAGGCTGCCACACGGCCGGAGTGGAGAGCGCTAGTTAAATCTAACGTCAAAGCCTTTGAAAACCGGCGGCTCCTTGAGTTGGATATCAGACATGACGAGCCGAAAGCCCGACCACCTGCGGATATCAGCTATAATTATGTGAAAGGTCGGAATGCTCGCAACGTACAAGAATTTTAACATACAAAATTGGTTACATAAGCCACATGCGAGCACATCAACGGCAAAATCTTATGCTAGCTACATACGTAAAGATATATCGTAGCGATTTATTTCTGCACACTTATTTGCCCAAGATTTATCGATCGTGTGTATGAAAAATCGTTGTAGATCATTGTTAATCGGTGGTTGTTGCAATTTCCATTAGATAAATCGTTGTTGATTGCTTTTGCACATTTAGCGTCGCTAGTGGATGGCGATCGTTCATTTCGGCAGTACTTTTGTTTTAAACACATACCCCGCCCTTATATCGCAATTGCAGCATCATTTAACATCCTAGATGAAATGTACGCAAGATGCGCAAGCTTCTGCAGAGAGTCGACGATTGTCGCTAATATTGAAGGTGCGTAGATACATTACGAACATGCGATTTATCTGCATAGTTTGAAATCGCTACAATATATCGTTGCATGTGTAGACAGCATTATTAAATTATATACATATATATAAATTCACATTATTTGAACAAGTTACTTTTTCTAGTAACATTTATACACACTTCAACTTGGATTTGACCAAGTGAAAAGGTTACGCTGCCGTAGACGTGACGTATTCACCCAAATTGCTGAGAGGAATTTATTTACTATTTCATTATTAATATCATTAAATATTACGCTTGTTAGAAAAATTATTACCTCGTATATTCTTTAATATAAGAGAAACGAGAAAGTAAACTACTTAAAAAAAAACAGATATTACGAAAACTCCTGGCATTTTTCATTTATAATTACGCCTGTTAGTCATAATGGACAGAAAAACGTAATCTATAAGAGGATAAAACTAGAACTTTTACATTTTCTTCTACATCTTCTTCTTATTACATTTTCACTGAACTACAGAAAATAATATCAATCAAGTCAAAGAGAAATAATCAGTGCAAAGTGGTTGAATCTTTTAAATAGTGTAGATACTTCAGAAATAACAATCTCGAAATGTTTTAAACATATACCAACAACTTGTGTTATAGAAATGTAATAAAATGCGTTTGTTTTAAAATTGTTTTGTGAAAATAAACTTTGCAGTTCTTACCCTTTATCACTATTTTCTTGCTAACATATTCAGCGATAGCAGATTGATAAACGGATTTTACTACTTTAAGTATCAGATTTACAGCCTGCGTTTTTGAAACGGATTTATTACCATTTTAGGTAAAAATACGCAAGTAAAATTATCTATTGACGTCAAAGCATTTATCAAGACGGGTATTTATATATTTTTTGAAGTGCAGGTTATTTGTATCCTGTTGTTTATTATATACAGGTATTTGTCAAGAATGTTTTGTAATAAGTCAATTTACAGCTATTACAACTGTATTCCAGTAGTCATAAATATGTGAGCCAGGGTAATTTGGAAAAGCATACTTGATCATTTACCCACGCAAACTAGGTTTTACTTTGTTGCCAATTCGAACGGCAAATGTGACAGACGCAACAGACGTCACTTGATAAAGGTTAACTCGCAAAGTGCCCCCGCGATTGAGACAGCTAACGCAAGAAAGGTCGGATCGGAAGTTGAAGATAAGATCGTAGAGTGGGGTGGAGTGCCGAAAGCGATCTGCCCGAAATGCTGGACAATGTTGCTACAGAAGTGACGTCATACAGCGATGAACAAAACAGTCCAAGAACACGTCCAGCGACCCTCGTTGCGTTGGAAAAAATAAAGAAATGTGATGAAAAAGAAATAGGCCTTAAAGTTACAAAAAAAAGTTCACTTCAAAACTTTTAACTACAGTATAATGACTGTTCTGTCTTGTATATCTATATTGTATGTTCTCTATTGTATAACTAATTTATTACTTATATGTATTTTTTCTTATTTGTTTATAAGGAAGATGATGTAGTATGTATAATATGGTTGATGTATCTGCAGGTAGATGATATAATTGTTCACATTTATGTGTGGGTACATAATAAGAAATCAATATTGATCGACATGGCGTTTCATTACATCGTTACTTGCGTGGGCACCACTTAACATCATGTGGCGAGTAAGATGATAGTGTTAGACTATTGCCGATAAAAAGTGTACATACATATACGTTTGACTTTATGTTTTCACTGTTGGGACTCCGGTTTTCTCTTATAAGCAGTGTCACCAAATGAGCCAAGTACGGGATGACGGATATCGCAGATCCTCTACGACTATTGTTCTTGGAATATATCTGTTTCCACACGAAGTTCCTTTACCGCTAACTCAAATAAAATCAGTCAATGGGGGATAGAATCGAGGCGCTTTCATGATTAGTGGGATGTATTGTCGTACTTAGAACTGTAGTATTATCGATTTAATTAGTTTTGTATATAGTGGTTATATCCAATGTACTATACAAAAACTTCAAATTCAGTTTAAGGAATCCTATGTAAGCATAAATTTAATCGGAATAGGTCTACAAACATTGATTTTTTACATACAGTTTGAAGACTTTGCGTTGATAAACGCGGGTCGTTTACTCCAAAAGTATCGAAACAAATACTGCACCTTCAACGATGATATACAAGGCACCGCCAGCGTTGCCGTCGCCGGTCTGATGGCAGCCGTCAGGGTCACCAAGAGGAAACTCAGCGAGAACATTTATCTGTTTCTGGGTGCTGGCTCTGTGAGTGTTTTGTTTCTATTTTTTTAAGGTATACACTACCTAGTAACGAGTTGGGGAAAAAAGCGCGGTTATCATGATTCTTGAAGACGATAACAAATAGCGAAAATCGCAAAATTACTCGAATGTGTGAAACACGAAGCGAAAAGAAAGGCACTGATGCAAAACTGCAACATTAACACTTACGGTACAGGTGATTTTCTAACGATGTTGATGGAGCTTATTTCGGATGTGACATTAATGAGTTTCTTTCGCCATTTTTGTTGTTAAAGTGTTATGTCACATTAAGGTATGATGGATTCATTTATCCGAGAAAGATCAAGGTTCTTAAATAGATTAAAGGAATAAAAAAGTATCAAAGCATTAAAAAAAATTAAGTATTTTTTACATTAACGTGCGACATTCAAGACGTGTTGTTATTATACTTATCCATCTCTATGTCTACGTGTGCATTTTTTGTAGGCTTCCAATGGCATAGCGAACCTAACGGTCGCGGCCATGATGTCCGAGGGTTTGTCTGAGAAGCAGGCGCGCGAGCGCGTCTACATGTTTGACGTGGACGGACTTCTGTCAACGCGCCGCGATGGTGGAGTCCCTGAGCACGCTAGGGCTTTCGGGAAGGACATAGAGCCTGAAAAAGACTTCGAGGCTTGTGTGGCAAAAATTAAACCTAGCTGTCTTATAGGTAAGACTTTACCTTCACGCATCGTATGCTAATTAAAAATATTTTTTATTTAATTAGGCCAGAGGCTCCCAAACTTTCTCGTTGACCACTTTCATACTTTTACCGTTTTCGGTAGATTCCCTGTTGCTACTTTTCTACTGTATTTCCAAAACTATTAAGAAATGTCTCGGTCTAGTCTAAACCCTATATTCGGAGAGATAAAAGTACAAAGAAAAATAGCACAGGGTCTTAATTATTAACACATTACGGATCAGGAATTCTATCGCCAGCCCAGTGGCCGGTTATTTGTTTGCGTAAGATGTTTTGTCATGATTTCTTAGTACTGAAAAATTGTAGCGTGAAAAAATGATTTTCAATTACAACTAAAAAATATTTTTTTTATATTCTGGAATGAGTAAACATTTTTACGTAATAAAAATTTCCATGTTCTCGTCAACTGTCCCGAACGACGAAATAGGAATGAAGAGATATCTCATCATCCGTACGTAAAGTGATAAAATAATAATTAAGATTAAAAATTAACATTGATCATGTACCAAGAAACGACCGAAAAAAATTAACTATTAACTATTGAATGCTAATCAACATTAAAAAAAAATAGTCTTTATTTTAAAGAGACGCATTTATTTATTTATATATTGATTAATATGAATTGATGACAATTTTTTTTCACGCTAACGTGAACCACGGTTTATGGTTACGTGAAGACTGTAGCAATTATGATTTATTAATTTTAGTGCGCTATACAGCTTAAATGGGGTATACCGTGCTTTCAGATTGTATGGGAGTTCCGCGTCTGTTCTGAATTAGGCCTTCACAGACGAATGGACAGATGATTCTAACGCCGGATACAAAGATATGTGCTTACTTGACAAGTAAATCAGGGTCAATCTTTTGATTGTTAATTTAAAAGTACACTTTTGATTGGAATGACCTTCAAGGTCATTTTTTATCCGTAAATGTTGTATCTATATTTTTAAACCCTTTAATGAGCGAATGAATATAGTATGTTATATTAACACTATCGATCTGCAGCCGACGTTTAGGCTTTTCGTCGTCGCCGTTTTGTAGCTGATGCCTATTGACATACCAACTTTCATACGATTCAGTACTTTAACTTTACATATATATATTTAAATGAAACAAAAAAAAAACTGTGCAGTAAAGAGTTTATCGAGATAAGCACAAGATGAGAGAATTTATTTTTCGTTACTAGTCGATAAAGTGTTAAATGCGACAGCCTTCATATATATCGAACCGATATTATTAACGAGCGTGATACGTACAAGTCATATATGAGGGGTGATCAAAAAGTAATGTTAAACGGGTATTTCTAATAAAGATAAAAATCCAAAAAAAATATTTTCGCTTCTTCGTTCCTTTACTACTTCCCAGCTAAAAAATTGAGTAAAATGGACGTCATTTGGAGGAGCTACATTCATTTTAATACCAGTAGTCGGAGCGACAGCATGAAAATGGAGAAACACGAAGTGAGATGCGTCATCAAGTACCTCTGTATGAAAAAATGTCTATCAAAGAGATACACGCTGACTTAGTGGAGACACTGGGACACTGCTCCTCTATATTCTACGATGGCACAGTGGTGCAAAGAGTTTAAGCTGGGTAGAACATCCACAGAAGATGAACATCACGTGGGACGCCCTCCTCTTCCACTGATTTCTGTCTATCTATTTTTCTAGACAATTTTTTAGAATAAAAGAATTCTAGGAAACTTATTATTATAATACTGCTTTCTTACATGCATTTCTTATGTAGCATATTTATAATATTGTTATAAGTTACACTAAAGGGAACTAAACGTTTCAGTTTTGTATAGGTGTTATAAAAATGATTTCTTTTAGCTATATTTATGTACTCATTGCGCGATGAGTAAGTTATGCATATTTTGCGAAGTCTATTTGTTAATAATGTGCTGTGATATGCTATGACCCTTTTGTATCGGTGGTTATTTAATTAGTTGAAATTTTAAAGCGATTCTATTTTTCTTCCTTTTTTTTAATAAACAGTTGTGGTTTTGTAATTTTATCATTTTATAAATTAACTATTTTGATTACTAAATGAATGGCGGAAAAATCAATTTAAATATGTCAGTTTTAATTGGCTATTGTCATTTCACACGTAACATTCTGTAACAAAACATAAAAGTAACATAGCATATAGATTGTATTTATAATTACGTTTTATGTTTTGCAATGAAGAATATTCAGAATGCTTATGATATCATTTATTGCTCTGTCCATTTATTTATTGCTTGTAATTAATTATGAAGGTAATTTCAATATTTTATTTATGAAAGAAATGCCCTTGTGTCAAATTGTCATCTTGCGTATTAGTCATTATTTCAACTCAATCAAAAGTCAATTGTTAAATGATTTTGAAAACATTTCGTTATTAGTTAATGATAATGTATAACTTATCATTATTCAAATGAAAATATACCTAAATTCTCGTAAGTATAAATAGAATATTAATACCAACAGTCCATCAGTCTAGAATTCAAATAGTTAAAGCGAAAATAAATTGATAAAAAGTTTTTATATGTAACATAAACTTTCACGTAAACTGAATGGTCGAATTTAGCTTCTAAGCTATCGAAAAAAAAACAAGTATAACTAGGCAAGATCTTGAGCTGTTTTAATAGAGAGCCCACGGATCACCGTGAGCCTGTTTCGATGAAGCTGCAATAGTCGTCAAAAAGACCAATAGCGAAAACTTCACCGAAGTCAGCAGCAGCAGTAGCTGTTTTAATAAAGGGTGTCTCAAAATGTTTTTCGTTTTTAGATGTTATATAAAAAACAACAATATCAATTAAAACTCGTTTATTTTATTGTTAAATTAAAGAGCAGTTCTTGAAGTTTCTTTATGAAAAACACCTGTTAGCAAATGCCCACCATTCGCTTCGTCACACTGATTTAACCTGGAGCTAAATTTTTCAATCACTCGCTGGAGCATCACTCTTGGAATACAGTTGATTTCTTCAGTGATTTTTTACTTCAAAATATTCAGGTTGGATGGCAATGTATTGTAAACTTTACTTTTTGGGTAGCCCTATAGGAAAAATCAGCAGGCATTAAATCAGGGCACCTCTGTGGCCAGTTGATGTCGCTCCTCGGCGGTTTATTACTCTTCTCGGGAATAAATCGTGAAGAGGAGCAACTAATGAGTCATTTGTAACATGAGGAGTGGCTCCATCTTGCTGGAAAAAGGTGTTGCCGTTGTAGCCATCCTGGTTTTGCATTTCTGTAGCTAAAAAAAGTCCGGATCATATAGCAATATCAATTATAATTAACGGTCTGAGTTCGACCTCGGTCATTCTCAAAAAAATAAGGACAATTAATTCCTTGACTTGATATGGCAGCCCAAACAATAACTTTTGGCGACTGCAAGGGCTTCTGATGCAGTTTTAGCGGATTCTCGAAAGCCTCGTATCTGTAATTTTGTTTTTTTACGTTATTGTTGATGTGAAAATTCGATTCATTGGAGAACCAGATGTTATTTCAATTCCTAAAAAGGTTTTCATTGTCCTGCAGAATTCTACTCGTTTATCAGGATCATCAGGCTTCATTTCTTGAACAATAATTTTATAGGGGTGAAAATGTAAGTCTTCCAAAATAATGCGATGAACCGTAGATTTGTTCAAATTAAGAGAAGATGCGCACAATCTCAACGACTGTCGTGGGTCGTCCATAACAGACTGGCGAACGCGGTCGAAGTTTATGCTCGTTCTTGATGTCCTTTTGCGCCCAGACGATTTGTCCCGCATTGTATTCCAAGTCTCTTCAAACTTGCAAACCTACCCACTACTTAACTAAATTTGCACTTGGCACATGTTTTAAGCTTGTAAAATTACAATGTGTCTTGTAGAGACGACGAACAACATTGTAGGAATCGTTGTTTTTATAAAATGCTAGCACGCAAAACGCGCACTGCGATCCCATGAAACAATTCATGGCTACTAAAGTTAACAAGCCAGCCAAGCGATTGAGACCATTCCCGTCCCCCTGCCACCTGCGGTTGACGCGTAGTAGTCAATTCAAAAACGAAAAATATTCTGAGACAACCTTTATTTTAAAGGTCAAAGAGTATTAAATTAAATTCATGGATCAAATGTATGCTTCCATGTTATAAATTTTAGCAAAGACTAAATACGTATATATTTTGTATTTTGTAAGATAATCTATGTGCCAAAGTACAGATTTTGGGTAATACTTTATAAAAGTCGAACACAATTTAATAAACTAACAGTAATGGAAAATAATAAAAATATAAACATATTGGACATATTCATATACAGGAAATAGCTTAGAGAATTATTTGTAGATTAATGCATATACCATCACAAAAAAAAAAACTTTTTATAATAATTTTATCAAAATATTAAAGTGATAATTTAAGTAATTGCATTATTAATTTATAGGTTGCTCGACTGTTGGTGGGGCTTTCACACCTAATGTACTAACCCAAATGGCTAAAAACATAGAGAGACCGGTCATCTTCGCCCTATCGAACCCTACCAGTAAGGCAGAGTGCACTGCGCAGGCTGCCTACGATCATACAGAAGTAAGTGATTTCGTGAGCTTAAGACACATACATATAAGACTAGGTTCGATATTTAGAATAGTCATTTCATAATAAGATTTAAATAATATATTTACTGGCACATTTTCTTTTATCACATATTTCATGTTGAAACTTTGAAAAGCTTATAATTTGGGAAAAAGTATTTTCAATTATTAACTGAAATAAAAAATGAACTTTTAATTGCTTGTTACTAGTACTTAGAAATAACACATAGGAATTTATTAGTTAAAGTTATACATAATTACGCATTATTGAATAATTAATTAAAAAGGCGAACACCTATTTTTTTCTAACTTTATGAAATTGCTTATACTTCGAAAACTAAATGCTAAGAACTGACCCGTTTTTGCTTGGACGCCTACATAATGTGTTTATTACATCTGTGAACTATAAGAATGATATGCGGTCCTTCATGGTTATTGATACACTAATTTATTTACAGAAATTCCCTAATTACAGAGATCTATTACAAATTGAGCTATGAGAAAAAAACGTAGTAAAATTAGTACAATGGATGTTGTTCCTACACACCAGAGGTGTCTACCGTTCGTCTAATGTAGTCTTTCCCAAAGTGGGCGATAACGCCCCCTTGTGGGCGCTGCAGGTCTCAAGGGGGGCAGTAAGAGACCCAGAAA
>DWQX01006083.1:0-11907 GCA_018245475.1 Pharmacophagus antenor | reverse complement strand
AAAGCAGTTACACAGGTACCGTTCTACGTCTATTCAATTAGAACAAATTAACACCCTCTATCATTTTTTCAAGTCCATCGAAGTCACAGTTGCAAGCAGAAACCGTTATAATGGAAAATTATTCATGTACTTTATCAAGGTCCTATTTGAATTGATTATTCTTCCATTTCAATTGTTCGATTGTTTTATTTTCACAAACGCCTGAATATTTACAGAATAAAGGGATAGATGTGTAATAACTGAATTCAATGACAATTATTATTTTATAGAAATGGCGTAGATGGAAACAATGCGCCGAGTATACATTCGCATAACTTTTAATTAGAGTGTAGATTATTACGAAATATACGACTTAACAATGGTACAAGAAGTGTAATGGACCATGAGGTACCTAGTTGTATTATACTTAAGTAACGATGATTGTTGTATGTTATACTATAATGTGAAGAAGTCTGATTAAGTCGAAGAGAAATAATATCGAATTGAAGCTATTATTCTCCTTAAGGGTAAATAGAAATGTAATACTCACGGCAGCCCACAATAGAATAAATAGTATCTCATTTATCTGCCCACCGTTCATAGTTTCTAGCTTCGTGAATCTTTGATAAACCTTCATCCCTTATAAGGAAGCAGATCAATGCGGCGATAGTCTTGAGAATCAGGAAATTATGCATCAAAACCGACAAGTGCTTGTATTTCCTTAAGTTTAGTTGTATTTGTAATTTGATTGTAATTAATGTTTACTCATAAATCGGCCCTAAGAAATACTTCATTTATCAAATCAATTTCAAATAATCAATATCAAATAAGCGTTACAAAAGTGGTGGTTCGGGGACGGTTTTGGTATTTAACATTAAAAGTTCGTAAACACGCCTTACTCTGCTCTGTGAACTGAATTTATGAGTTTGATGATAGTAATTGTGTTATTTTATAAATATTTTTAATTATTACTTAGGCACAGTGGTTTACGGCTTCTTTTTGACACGGAACATCTCTGGTTCGATTCCGGGGCCTCTTGTGTAGTAAAGTTTGGATAGTAGTAGCAATTTTTCATAGTCCTTGGGTAAGCAACAAGTGTCAATATCAATTTGCCGCCACGACAACGTTGCTCTGTTCTGGTAGTCATATAAGCGGGAGCCAAAGTATTCAGGGCGTGATCACTTCATCATGAACGGCCTTAACATCATACGAAATTGAGGCCGTGTTAGTCCATTGACGATATCAACAATTATTTTAACATTTTGTACATCTTGGGATGTTCAGTACGACTCGTACTGTGACAGATGTATGAAGATCGCGAACTAATTTTGGCACGTCAGTGAGAATAACATAGAGACATCTGAACTTAATACGGACGTTTCGAGCCGTGGTAAGCCCGCAAAACCTCCAACGCGTAAACCGCAACAGCTTCGTTATTCGAGTATTCAGTTAGAATCATGCTTTGCACATACATAAAGGTAAAGAACAAGTTATCGATGCCCACCTATAACACATTGAAAAAATGTCTGGTCTGTAAATCTTATTGACTTTTACAACAACATTCAACTTGAGACTCGGGCTAAAGACATAATAATGTTCAGAATTTATTCTCAGATATATAAATATGTACAAATAAAATTACATAAAGATAAAAACATAAATAAAATAAATAACTAAAAACAAAATACTTTTTATAAAAATTACAATTCAAAATTAAAAGTATTTTTTTTTCTGTTGTTGTTTTGTTTTTATAATGTTAAATATTTATTTGGATAGACGTGTATGTTATTGGTGTATGACAGTCGAATCTACTGGCTATTGCTTCAAGTGTACTGCGTGTGGTTCCGCGGATTATGAGAACCTTCTAACCACCTTATACTTCGATTATTATCTGCCAACCTATCCCTTTTGGACCGTTATTCTCTGATTGAGTAATTTTATTGAATGCGATAGAGAAATGAGCAGCTTTTTATGATTGTTCCGCTTGTTACATGTAACGTTATAAATAGATATGAAGTGCCAAAAACTATCAACGGCAAATACCGGAATTGAGAACGTAAAGAATGGTAGGACGAAAGTCCATGACGAAGGTTTATTTGATATCAATAATCCTTTTTCGTAAAACATCGAAGTGGCGAAAAATAGATACTAGAAAAATGTAACGTATGAACGGTTATTAGGAACAGGAGAATTAGGAAAAAATTAATATTGTATATTTTTACATCCTTAAGGTAGATTTTTCTAATTTTTGCGGTAAGACTATTCTGTAATACTCTTTTCAATAAAAAGTATCATCATAATAACAATAGTTTCTACTCGAATAAAGAGATTGAATAATAATTTTTGACATTTTTTGGCAGTTGATTTTTTTTTTATTTTCTTTGGACAAATCTCGTAACATACATACACTTAACAATGAAAAAACAAAAACCCCAAAAATTGGACAATTTTTAATTAAAGATTTTTTTGGAAAGAAGATAAAGAAGAATTGAAGATTATCTTTACCACGGACGATGTAGAAATCGCGTTATGCTTGTCTTTTAAAATTTTGCGGATCACGCTATTGTCACGTTGTATCTACGTTTTAGGCGTTTCTATGTCAGGGATACGGTTATTACCCGTATAATACGTTTTGCATCGGGCATAAAGTATGTGGGAGAAATATAATCCAAACACATAAGAGACTGAACAATGGTTAGCCCTTAATAACGCCCGTTAAAATATGCGCGCGGTTAGAGTTAGGCATTAAACATATATAAATATAATAGAATAGGAATAAATAAATAATTAATTATACATATAATTAATGAAATATACTCACTCCGTAAATTGGTTAGCAATACATATGTATTAACATATACGTTCAATAGCTTTAGAAAACGTGTTAATATTATTAGGTAATAAATAAATGACCTTCATCTGTTATGGTGTATTATTTTTCAATGTTCATTATTTGTCAGAAAAATAAACCTTAAAAAAAATTTAACGAACAAGAGATTTGAAATAGTAAAAAAATGATTTTCATTGATGAAAATCGTGTTAATATCTAATTTAAAAATGACCATAAAGTATAAATCAGTTTTATAGGACTATGTTTGACAGGTTTTAAGTTAATATAACTCAAGATTGAAGATAATTATTATTTACCATATTTACATGTAATATAAATATAGAAGCAAAATAACTATATGTGTACAAGGTAAGTTGTAGTCTCTGTAGATAGGGTATGATAGAAAATGCAATCTTACTAATTTTGAATTGAATTTACTTCGAATTGTGTAAACAGCTCGAAAAAATTATAGACAGTTTATAAAACACACACACGTGCGTTGTGATTGTATATTGCTCGATCCCCACACTTGAGCATCTATCGCTGGCTACGCACACATGTAGAATGCCATGTGGTTACGATGATGTTGCATCAGTGTGATGCGATGTTGCACGCGATCGGATGGAAGTGCAACACGATGTAGGGCATTTATTTGTGTGCTTTTCTTGATTTACGTTTTGTTACATATACATTAGTAAAGTAGATTTTTTTTGGTAAAAATAAAACTACTATTGATAAATCATTATTAGTAAAAAATATAATAATAAACGTGATTAATAAACTTATAACGAATTAGTACTGTATAGTTCACGAATTACTAAATAAAATTCTTAAATTTGATTTGAGGATTCTGATATCTGATACGAGGATACAAATTGTTTGCATGATTATTTGATTAAGCAGTTTCATTTGATTGTAAAATTTGTTGAATTGTGTGAATTTTACAGATTTTTATGATTATTGTATCGATGATATTATGAAAAAAGAAATGGAAATTCTCTGAATGTGTTGAAAGCAGCAACTGGAATGACAACAGCTAATTCAAGTCAAAAATAATGATCATACACACAAATCGTCTTAAATCAAAATCATAAAATAATTTTAATGTTATTTGTAACATTTAATAGAAAATCAGCGCACCGAGTCATAATTAGAAAAATGTCTTGAATGGTTTAATACAACGTAAAGTAATTAGTTTGTGCATACATGTAATAATGCACAGCAATAAATGCAGGCGCATAGCAAGGTGGGGAGCGGGGCGGGGTGGCGGGGCGTTCGCAACCGGCGGCAGTCGCATCGTGACCGCGCGTCGCGCTGTGTGTGCGAACCCTCATTACGGGAATACGGCGCAACGCCATCCCGCCATGGTGTCCGTTGGCGCGTGGAGACGCCGATCACACGCCGAAAGCGATGATCGCACGGAGCCTGGTGCTTCCAGTTCAGGAGTGCCTCGTGCGCCGCCGAACTGTGCTCGTTGTCGCAACCATCGGCTCAAGGTCGAGCTGAAGGGCCACAAACGCTACTGCAAGTACCGGTGTTGCACTTGTGAGAAGTGCCGCCTCACAGCAGATAGACAGCGTGTGATGGCGATGCAGACAGCTTTAAGACGCGCTCAAGCGCAAGATGAGGCTCGCGCGAGAGCCCTCGAACTTGGTCAGCAGCCACCCGGAATCGAGTTGGAACGACCTGAACCGCCTGTAGTGAAGGCACCAAGGAGTCCTGCGTTGCCGGCGCCTCCGGCTCCTCGTTCCATGGGCTCTTCTAGCTGCGACTCCGTACCTGGATCACCGGATGTATCGCCTTTCGCGCCACCACCACCTTCAGTGCCGCCACCGCCGATGATGCCACCACTGCTACCGCCGCAACAGCCCGGTTAGTACTGATATTTAACTTTGTACATTTTATGTTAAAAATGATCATCCTGCGCAATCTGTACAGAAAAACGTGTTTAACATTATTAACCTTGGTAAGTTATACAAATATTAGGTAGTCGTGAGTTACTATGCCTATTTGACCTCCGATGTCGTTTATCCCTTTTTGCCAATCTTAGTTTTAAGCAATATTCTGTAATTAATATACTAATTATTAATTCAATTGAATCTTAATAGTGGTATGACAGACAAAATAGTTACATTACAAAGAGTTAATAACATTGTTATTTATGTTCCGTTTGCATCTTAAACATTTTAATAATTGAATAACACATTTAGATAACAAAATTTGAAAATTGACATTAAAACTTACCTAAAATATATTATTATTATAATAAAAAGTAAACAATAATATAAAAACGTTCCATTACTTATGTGTCAAAAGACTACAATAAATAGAGAAATTCGGATTTTGTGTCACTGCCAATTCGTCATTGTATAATTATTTTCTTAATATTGCAATAATGTAAAATATTTAAGGAGAGATATGTGTACTAACTAATTACTAAAATATTTTCTGCTTCGTTTCTTATCATCTTTTTGAGATCAGAATAAACAAATAATGCAATAAATAACGTATAGGAAAAAAATTCATTTGTCGTCGATATAAAATATAATTTTTGTATGAGTGGGGATACATCCAAAACTAATTTCGGGCCTTAACGATTTGGGTACTCACATAAAATAGTAATTTTTTTAAATTTACCTAGCTGATGTGCGTATTGCAAATATCGTGATATATTCACGAAGAGAGTCATATAATTTTAATTTAGAGCTTTATTTTCATCATTTAATCTTCACTCATCTTCATTTAACTTTCTAATCCTATGTTTTATTACAGGAATAGACAATTCCAATCATGAGCGTAATTTTCATACATGATTAGTTTTAGGCGTATTATGATGCCGTCGGTAGAGTTTAGAGATATGCGCAGATGGGAAAATAGCGAAAAATCGCACAATGTATCTGTTTTGTAAAGTTAATTTTTTTCATTATTTTCTCTTTTAAGAACGTTTTTTTTATATTTTGTAATTAAAGAATATTGTGTTGTATAAAATTTTATCTGCGGTATATTTTTGATGATTTTTCTCATCGTATAATTTGATAGTTTATAAAAAAAGAGTAAATATTTTCATTCGATTATAACAATTTTTTTAATGAACGTTTTTGGAATATTTTGTATGTAATTTATTTTTGGTTTAAATAATTAATGTAATAACGTACATATATGTAAACCACATACACTATTATATTCTTTATTATGGAAACACCTTTTCCAAATGCATCGTATTGATAATGCAGAGAAAAAAGTTAAACTAATCAATTATCATCATAAAATGGTTGTAGAAAATCAATTTTTTTAATTATTCAACCCCTGGGTTTGAAATTTTTAATAAATTTCCAAAAAACGGAAGTGCTTCTGTGGAATTACAAAAACGAATAGCCTAGAACATGTTGTGTTTGATCTTCATGTGCATACATTGTTTTCTTTTGTATATGTATTAATAAAAAGTGCAGAATAGTAAACGAAAAATTGATTCTCCGATAAATATGTGGTCTTATGAGATTGTATAAAAGATGAATAAATAGCTATTGAAAAGATTTTTTTTAATGAACATTGTTTTTATGGTATCCTTATTTCTTCCTTAGAACACAATATATACTAATAAATTTGCTGTTTTATTGACTATGACTAATTATATTTACTTTTTAAAGTATGTACCTTATTCAGATACAATAACTATTTCAAATTTAATATTATAACATAATACAGATTAAATATTAAAACAGTTTTATAACAGTTGACATTTGCATTGGTTTTGGTTTTTCTTTTATAATACTTATTTTGGTACTATATATAGTTTTTGAGGAAAAACGAAATTGCTTATAAAATATCGACTGTTTTATGAAATAAAGCGAACCGACGAGAAGGACATTCACCTATTCTCATTTGATACACAATACCTGTAAAAAGACGGCGCTACTCAGGATTTTCGCTCCTTGAGCACGGCTGTTTTGCTTCTCGTTTTTAAACGTAAAATAGTGTCATGCGACGTCCCGTTCAAACTAGAATCAATTATTTTTGTATGATTAAGTAGAAACTTGAAAAGGGCTTATTTACGAGATTGTGTAGTTGTTATGTCTTTAAGCCATGCTAGGATATTATGTCTGGATTATATTATTCATTGTCGATGGTCAAAAATTTAAATTTTTAAATGGTTCAATCATATACATTTTACATATATTTCAGTTTGTTTTATTCTATACAAATAATAAAAAAAAGACAACTGCATTAGTATTTAATGTATGATAATTTAAATTTTTACATTACATTTTATATTTAAAAATTTTGCATTTCATGTAAAATGGGCGATGATAAATAATGGATTGACGATATAAAATATTCGTTTCCGAGATGTTTACTGACACCGACGGCCTCATTAACGATAAAAACGTAGACGGTTTTGTCCTAAGTGCTAAGATTTTAAATAAGATATGCTATTTACCAATCATATTATATAACGTTAAAGTTAATTTTGTTATAACATGGTTAAATTATAATTTTTGTAATAAAAATTAATAATTTATAAAATTTATGCAATGTTTAAATTTTTCATTAATTTTTTCGTATTTCTTACTAACACAATGAGTTATTTGTAATGAGACTAAAATTGTAGTAGACGTCCAAATATCTCGTAATCAATAATTTTGGTGTTTATGCCAAGAAATTATTAGTAGGCGGCGTTCAATCAGTAAATAAACGTTTTTATGAAGTAAATTCGGTACAACATTGATATGTCACTCTCATGTATGATTATTTTCATTATTGTTATCATAACTAAAATTGTTTATTCTGGCCGATTTGTTAGCATCAATTGAAATTTATAATTTGCGTATCAAATACCTATAATCACAGAGGCCAAATATTGAAATATTATATGACGTCGGGATACAAAACAAATAGAACAAATTTAACATCTAGATTCATTGGGGTTCCCCTGGGACTTGCTTACGCGCAATGCTGAAGGGCACCACTTTGTTCCGTTAAAGATCCCTTCTTACGCACTAGGGTTGATCAACGAAAGGATTTTAGTGTGTACAGTCCCACATACCATCAGAAAGGCAGGGTATCTTTAGTTCCCTCCCCCTCAACAGAAAAAAAAAAGATGAAAAAATTGGAAAAAGGTTATAAATAATATAACTAATGAGCTTTGCATGAAATATTGTTCTCTGGTAACTTACAATGATAACATAGGATCCAATGCTATATGTGAAAACAAAACCAGGTTTAATTTTCGTGAAATTCATTGGATCTTATATGCTTATCCGTTTACATGACACCAATCTGTAATTAACCCCTTAACATAAAAAATAATTAGTAATTTGGAATGTAGCTTAAGAAATGTCTTATAACATTCTCTCATGTAATAAGTTAAAATTTTGTAATATATTTTGATTAAACTTTTAATAATTTTTATTGACAACAACCAACTTTTATTTGAAGTTACTTTTGTACGTATTCTTGTCATATATATACCTTTTTTTAAATGAGTCGGGAATATGTTTTATTTTTTATAATATATAAAACTGTTACCGGTCCACGATCCCATCTGATGGTAATCGGAGATGTAATCTATAATGGTTAATTGCAAAATCTCTAGAAGAAGCCTATTCATCGTTCTCAAAGACCCCCCTCTTCATATCCGGGTGGAAGCACTGACGCCGGCAGATTATCTCAAGACTACATGTTAAGATAAATAAATCTTTATCATAAATCTATTTTTAAAAATTTCTATTTTAATTAATATGCTGAAAAAAGTCCTTCGTCGCAGTCATTCACTAATCTATCCCAAAACATTCACGTGCCGTTAGCTTTCTGTCGAAGGTTTCGTATTACGGCTACTGCGTTAAAATCTTATTAATAATTTCTTTATTTTATATAATAACATTGTAATCTCAGATTAAGTGACCTTTAATGTGGAGCATTGAATCGGAGCGAACGTTACACAGCATATACCGTATCGGCGCGATATTAATAATGCAATTTGTTTTAATATAAACATATAAATGTTATCAAACTCACCTCTGTTGACAGACAGTATGTTATCAGTTGCAACTTTGATTACTGCCATGTATATCTGTACTGATGTAACAGACTTCAGATATAATATCGCGTTGCTTAGTGCCAGTGTGACAGTGTCATTGCGTATATTAGTTAAGAAGTTATATTAATCTAAGCTAATTATTTTAGAATTATGTAGAAATTGTTAAACGTTATATTTTATATATGTGAACTTATAAAATGATTGGAAGTCTGTCAGCATCAAAATTCAAGAGTTTAGATATGAAATAGGGACTTTTGAAAAAAATGTGTGAATGTACTGTCTCATGTCCCTATTTACCATTAAGTAGGGTCGTGACTGGGATCACAATTTTTATAAAAATTTTGGCGTTTTATAACAATGCATTTCATTGCTTGGAAAGTTTTTCTACAACAAGGCGCTGGTCCGTTGTTAAGATTCGAGATACTTTGATTTCCAATAGATCATTTTGTTTTAAATTTTTATGCCTGTATCATAACGTTAAATACAATTGATTCTAAGAAATTCATATAAATATTTTATACTAAAAAAAATAAATAAAAATTGCCATTGCAATAACGCTATTCTTATATTTTTTTTTCGATTTGTTGCTTTTGTGTGTCACAACTATTTTTTAAATCAAAAATAAAGACTGATGTAATTGACTTTCTTATTCAAACCAACGAGTTAACTGTGCTTTTTAGCAAAAAGAATTTTAAGAAAATTCATGTTATTACTTTAAATTAATATTCGTATACGTAATACTGATAAGGACTGCACAAATTTTTTATGCAATGTAACTACTACGGAGTGAAGTAAATGCACTCTAAAAATTATATCTTGGAGTATTAAAACTGATAAAAGAATTAATAATATGACGGCAGTTAGTCCTTGATTATATTCATTAATTATTAATGTACGTAACAACGTTTTCTTTATAACTGTAACGACTATTTATAAAATATTATAAGTTAATTTAAGATAACGTGCTTAATATTTAGTAATAAGCTGTGTATTTATGATGTCTAAGATTTTTTACCGACAAATGGCAAATCGAACATTCAAAAAAAGTTAGTAACATATAGAAAATATTACAATAAAAAAAAACTTATAATGGTTTAGTACGGTCGGTTTTGTAGTATATATTTTATGTTAATAGTGGTTTAACGGGGCGCCCATCAAAATGGTCGTGTACCTGCGTAAGTTAACTCGGTTTCACGTTACGGAGGAAAAAAAAGTGGTAACGCCCCACGGGGCTACATCGTTCATCCTTACTATTGTAATGGCTTCATTATTTCTCTGTCTCGCTTACTCCTTGAGTCTACGGATTGTAAGGGGTGAGGCGTCGCGATAGGCTGGCTTGTAAGGGAACGCTTCAGAGGGGGTGAAATAAAGTTAAGCCTAAAGTAGGCGGTATGTAAATGTTCGTAAATAAAGTTCGGAGCTTTCATAATCTTTAAAGACTTACTTTTAAAACTCAGAAACATGTATTTTTTTTAATAATCTGCGAAATAACAACGCAATTACGGTACCATCATACTTTAAGATGGTAAAAATATATAAATCATAAACAAAAACAAGCTTTGTAAATCACTTAAAAGAAGGTAAAATGAAGGCCGATAAAGAAGTTCCTGGTTGCATTCCGGGGTGACATAAGTGTGGGAATTTGAATAATGTTAGTATGTTTCGAACCCTTACGATTAGCTCAAACCGTGATATTGTCAGTCTGCGGCCATATCAGCATTGCTTTGTTTTAATTGTATAATATAAGTGAGCTAAGGTGATAAGGTCGAAAACGATTCACCATCTCCTGCATTATTTTCAATTAACATCTTAATTTGAAGCCAAATGTTAGTCCGATTTAGATAAAAGTCTCTTAGTGAAATGTGTAAAATAAATGTACATAATTGAAGAATTTTAACGTCCATTATTATATACTACTAGTATTGTTAAAATTAGTAGTAGTAGGCGTTACTATTCATACAAGCCTGAATAATCAGCGTATTTTATATAAGTAATACAGTGCAATTAATAAATAAACCATAATTGTTACAACATGTTAATACGGCTGTAAAGATAAAAATGTGGTAAAATCAATTTAGGTACATGTTTTTATAAGAGCTCGGGCTTGCCCTGTAGGCACGCAATAGAGTAAAGCCATTGTAATATGGTAATATATCGAACTAAGGGAATTCTGTATGTCAATAAGTATTGTAGTTGGATCGACGTGTGATACTCAAATTTCAACTTAACATATCGCCTGAGTTTAGAATGTTTCGCGCTCATTGCATTAGTTGCGTTAATATTTTTTTTTATCGCTTCTGCAGCTTAAAGTTGTTTAATTAAAAATAATGAGTAAAACATGTATAATTCATACCCGAGTGTTGCCATTAAACAACGCTCCGACATAGGTTGAACGATGTTTAGTATGTTTTTACCTATTTTTTAGTTTGTATTAGGAATGGTATTGCTTTTTAATCGAATATATGTAGTGGAAACATTTAGTAATCAGCACAATTGAAAACAATATTAAACTATTTTTTTAGTTACTTACCAGTATTAGAATTTTAATCATAAGAACAACTGCAAGTCTATGAACCGCAAGACTAAACGTGGTATAAATTGTTTGCTAATTTGATTAAATTTTTTTTATGGGAAAAACATTTTTTCTTACATTTGCTAGCATGAAATGATATCGTTTTGTAAAAATTAGCTTTGATATTTAGAAATTTAAGTTTCTTAGAAGAAATTTATTAAGACTCAAAATAGCGTTTGTTAACTAACGCCACAAATATGAAAAAACATGGGACATATTAATTTAACGAAATTTGTTATTGAAATTTTTCGGCGGTTTAATTTTTTTCATATATTTTTAGTTAGTATATAGCCGAAAAGTTCTCGAATGGCGACCGCGTGCTGACAAACGCAGAATAGGCAGACCTCCCACAAGATGGACCGACGACTTGAACAAAGTCGCTAAGACAGACTGGATGAGAAAAGCGCAGAGCCGTTCGTCGTGGCGATCCTTGGGGGAGGCCTTTGTCTTGCAGTGGACGTGTTTTGGCTGATATGATGATGATGATGA
>DWQX01006082.1:0-11909 GCA_018245475.1 Pharmacophagus antenor | reverse complement strand
ATATATATATATATAAATTTTGTACATAAATATGTGTCGGCGCTATGAGGTCTTAAAATAATAATAATAATAATGTCAGTAAATAAGTTATGGCTAAATTACCCCTTGTAATAATTTGTTTTAATTAAAATTTAGCATATTCGATAATGATTAACATTTAAATGGTAAATAATAAAAATAAAGAGAATGTAAACAGTTGTGTTTGCTATTGTCTTAATGTTGTAGCTACTTTTATATTCACTTTAAATTATTATAAATAAAATGAGTGACACTTTTATGTAAGAAATTATAAAAAAAGCATTTCGATTTTTGATCAGCAAGCAATTTATTTTCAGAGTATATTTCGGTACTTGAGGGTAATAAGTCACTATATTGATTACTTTTACGTAAAATATTCTAATTACTTATCAGCAATTAGAATATTTTTTGGTTCATTTTAGTTATACAGTTTTCCTTAGTTTTAGGTTTTATTTTAAATTTTGAACATCTTCGTAAAGGTTTATAAATTAAATAAGAGTTGTCGACCATAAAACATTCAGTAGAATCTTTGTAATAATTATTGTAATAGATGTTTGTAATAAATATTGTAATTGTCACGAGTACTTCGAAAGGGGCGGGGGGGTGGATATCCGCCTTTTTCGAAGTGCTCGAGACGATAGACGAGGGTACACATTTCGGTGAACCACGACAGAGAAGAGAGCTAAATAATAATTGAGAGTAAATTAACTTTTTCATTACTCTACTGGATTATTGCTGTATTTTTCTTTTTAAAATAAGTTTTGTACTGTTGTTTTGCGTTAGTAATAAAATAAATAGGGTAGACAAATTTGAATCTTTCATGTTTGCGATGTCTGATCCTGAGGATGGAAGCGGTGACGTCAGGTATGCGGCGTCACGGTGTTCACTGACTCTGACCCCGTTGGTGTTCCGTTATATATATATATTATAAATTAACTTCAATTTAATTCATTGTCTATAATGATATTCGCATAGCCGGTAAAATTTATTTGCAAATCTAAATTTTTTGTAATGTATTGTAAGCGCTACCACATACTGTACATTAAATACATAAAATCAAATGTGTCTGACCTCACTCAGACAAATTAAAATTCAAGTCTTTTTGCGCTAAAAAAAATCCGGATAATCAAGAGAGTTAAACTTGCTATTATGTCAAATGAGCGAGCCATAGTAAACTGACTTGTTTAGGAAATAAGACTGACACATCAGACGACCTTGAATACTCCATTTTTATTTAAAGCGCAAACCGGCGCCAGCGACAGAGCTTTATATATAATTAACAGTCTTTAGTAAATAATAATAAAATTTAGTACGCGGAAACATTAATATGGTTCACTATTATAAAGCTACCGTGTTTTTAAATGAGAAGACAGATTTTTTTGCACATTTTGTTATTTTATTTTATGTTTACGTTTTAATCAAGTATGAAAACTGTATTAATAATTTCATAGCAAATTAAAGGCAGATTTGTACTGTTTTATATTTAAGATCCAATACATAAGAACAATTTGCCGGACTATAAGTTAAAGATATATAAAAATCTTAGTAAAACTTAAAGTACTGTTTGTTATATTTTATTCACTGGTCATTGGAGTAGACCTAATGCTTAAATGTAGATGATCACATAGTACAAATGAGGTTATTAGTATGTTTCAGTTATATTTATTTTTAATAACCCACTAATAATGGTGAAAGTGTGTGTTTCTGTTTTTTTTTTTTAATTTGATCTAGTTTTGGTGTTTAAGGGGCGACTCTGTCGAAAGTACACTTGGCTGCTATCGAAAAAAAAATTAGATTTTTCAAAATCTTCGTCTCCTTTCTAGTTGAACATTTTATAGATCATTAGTTACGTCACATAGTTCACTTCATTAAAGTTTGTGAATGAACTTTCATTTTTATATTTGTAATGTAATAATTTAAGGCAATGCTACAGAGGAAGACAAGTAAAGTATACATATTAATTAAACAATACATATTAAGCTCTAATGCTCTTCATTAATAATGTACTTCACTGAAAGTAGAGCTTCATCTGTAATTATCCATAATCCTAACAAAGAAAAGATAGTGAATTATCTCACAGTTATTATGACGTAGTAAGTTATTATTTAGTATTGTCATTACGTAGCAGCTTAGGCAATAGCAATTATGCACCACAATAGTCCAGACAGTTTATAACGTCGAAGTGGGATTAATGATACTCTTATACACTTCAACGTCAATAATTGACAAATAAAATGCAACAAAGGTGTGTCTATTTATCACAAAACACCTGACAGTTAACGGCAACGAGAATGCCGTGCGCCTTGTTATTTACCGATTGCACGCTCTCAATCATCTGTACAAGCACTTCCATCGATTTAAGAATCATAAACTACTTTCTTTTTATATTGTCAAAATGTAAAACATTTTATCTACGTTCAGAAAACAAATAGCTTATGTTATGTTTAAACTAATTGGCGATTAACAACATAACAGGTTTATGCTAGCCTATGTACGCGACTTTTACTTTTATATTTAATAAACACTAAGAATGGAAATTATCAGACTGTGATTCATTTCGAAAATATTTTAAATGGCTTGATAGTTAACTTTGTTCCCCTAAATTACGTACATATTAATGCGGTAATAGTATTGAGCCGTGATACTCACTAATTCTAAAAAACTCATTTTTAAAAAAAATATGCAAACTGCATGACATAATTCCCACGCACACTGTATTTTGAGTAGGTAATACTTATGGAGTATTGCAAAAACATAAGTAGGTATAGCAGTGTGCAGGTAATGTAACTAATTTAAGCTTGGCACAATTTACGTGCTTGTTGGTCGTTGATTGTGCAGCCTCTCACAGTTATAAGGTACAACCGACTTTAATAAAATGTTAATAAAATTGCCTAAGCTTACAACCCGTATTAATGTGGCCAGTTGAACGGTGTTCGAAGTTTGTCTAATCGATTTTCGTTTCATTGAATTTATAATGCATATTAGGCATCCAATATTAAGACATCCGACACCTCGTTATTGGTCGCTATACCTACTATTTAGATGATCACGTAATGCAAATGAAGTAGTTATTGGTGTTTCAGTTGGCTCTATTAAAAAGAGAGAATTTACAATTTGGACGCAATTTTCTATTTTTGTTTTCTTATTTTCGAAATTCTAGTTTTGTTTATTGTTTGATTGGCGACTTGATTAAAATGACACTTAGATACGAGTCAAACAAAATTGACTTAGATGTTACAAATCTTTATCTAATTTTTAAATAAACTTTTTACATATCTTTGTGTCTGTCAGAGATGCTTTATTTTTTTTTTAATCTAATGTTATTAGCAGTTATCGGACAAAGAATTGTTTTGTATTGTTAGACGTGGAGAACGAAAGCAGACTCGGTAGGGTCAGCAGAGCGACTCGTGACCGGGGCCCGCGCACCGGCAACGTACCGTCACGACCGCCCTCGCCCTCGTCGCCTCCAAATAACATGATATTACTCACTAACTGGCCATTTCACGCCGCGTTTCGATCTTGCAATACTCCTGAATCAGTAAAATGTTGTCTACACGCGCTTCGTTGCGAAACTATGTCTCTGCTGAAAAATTGTAAATGCGAATGAAAATAAAAAGACAGAATAAAGAATTAATCGTACATAATTCATTGTTCATACGGTGTATTGTATTTTGGAAACAATAATGTCAGAATTTAAAGTATGCTAACATTCAAGTGTTTAGATATATAAGGACAACAAGAAAAAAAATTGCTCATTTGTGTGTTTCTGCTAAGCAAAATGAGAAAATTAAAAATATTTTTAACGTACGAGACACTTAAAATGGTTTTCGTTTCTTTACACGGTCTGTTCAAGTTTTTTAGATAACGAATAAATAATGACAGTGGCCATGAAGTTGTTAAATATATTTTTTTTAATTCAAGGGAGAACTTTTTAACTAGGACCTGTAATCTGTAGTGAGTATAAAATAAACATTGTACATAGTAGATAGATTAAGGATGTGGTTGCAGGTTATGTAGGAACTACAAAATACTTATTAATACTTAAATAAAAACATAAAACTTGAGAAAAATGAAAAGTAATTTCAAGAATAGGAAAAATCTGTAAATATTACGAAAGAATATCACATAAATGCCTTGTGACTTTTCCGTGTTACCTTCCTCGTTTTGTAATTGATTTTATGATAAAATTTATGTGTAATTGTATTGAATGCCGGTTAAATGAACGCGTAATTTTTATTTAACCGATTTTTACCGATAAAATAACCTAGAATTTGAAAATCGTTGTTGAATACATTTGTATTATGTAATCCAGAAAATGAAATATTATCGATTGAAACTTTGCTATAAAGTTCGTTAAATGAAACATTTACGTTTGTCAATGAAAATTTTGTTAATTAGATATGTTCAGAGATTTATACTCGTAGTTTATTAGCAAGTACGTGGACCACGTTTTTTCTTGATTTTTAACACATATTTGAGAGCTATATAAAATTATATAAAGAAATAAATTTATGTCGCCAATTAATTTTTGCAAATTATCCTTCAAAGTAATTTAAATGTAATACAAAAACGACTTTTTTTTATTACGTGTACATATTTGTATCACAAATTTAAATTTATGAGATGTACAATCCAACAGGCATTTATATCTTTTAAAATTCAGCTTATCGCTGCCTCGTGTTGGGTTATTGCTTCATGTACGACGACAAAACTAGACGAAGTTTTGCGGAGCCAATTATATTGTGTTGATTTAAGATAGCCCGGACCATTGTTCGGAGATGACATTGGAAGAGAACGCCCCAGCAGCCATCGCTCACAACCTGACAACTGTTAACGGTTAGAGCCATGCGCGTTACTCAGACCACTCCATCATCGGACCGCCATTTTATTAAATGTTTTCTGATACCCACATACAGTACATACAGTGCAGTGCAGAGATACAGTGCACACAAGTTTTATCAAAAACATTATCTTCTATCACAACTTTCTGATTAAAACTAATGTCAATCACTATATGAAAGGAGTATAACTACATTTCATATCAATTCTTTGGAGGAAAAGATATATATATAAATATATAAACTACTACTTGTATATTCATTCTTATTGACGTACATCAATATATTTCACAAATTCTTAAACAGAAAAAAGAAGAAAAAGAGGGAAAAGAATATGAAAAATTTAGTGAATCCTGACCTCTGTACTCAAATGAAAAAATACCTCATCTATTAGTAAAGTCATCAATGGTAAAATATAAAGATATCACAAAAAGAAGTCATAAAAGTAATATCTGTATTCAATAGAATGATAATAAATCATAAACATTTCAAATAATCTTTTCCTAACAAAGTGTGCAGCGTAATAAATACTAATTGAATATAAATAGCAGCCGACTAGTCGTCACATACAATGTAAGTTGCAACTTTCGGTATGGACCAAGATGTCGCAAGCCTTGAATCAGCAAGTATTTACTTAAGGACACACGCATTTGCCTAAGTACCATGATTCTATAATATTTCCACACAGATGGGACCTAAGTAATTATTTTTTTTACTGTAACAATGTAAATACAACAAAAAATTACTATTAACTTCAAAAGAATGAAATAGAAATTATTTTACGTTTAGAACTGATAAAAAAATATATATTTGTACTCCCATGATCTACAAAACATTTTTAAATTTTTTATGTATTTCCTCTTAAACTATTTGCACAAATATACTTAATTTTTATACTCTATTACTTATTACACTATTACAACTAAAATAACATCGTAAATATCAAATTTTATGTCATGGATTTTATTACACTGGTTATACACCAGTTGTCTCTTCATATAAGCGAACTTTAAAAGCACTTAAAGTGAATTATAATTACAGAGAGAAAACAGGTACATTTGCATGATTAAGTGGAAATGTTCTGATTAATGGTTTCTCCGCGTGACCCGAAGGAAAACACGGTGACTTGTGATTAAGTTTTTTTTTATAAATATTCATTATCAATTTTGTATACCGCTCGTAATATCCGTCCGAACTGGTCTGTTTTCTCTTTCGTCGAAATCGTGCAAGTGCAAGACAATAAATCAGAAGTGTAAAGTTACCTCAATTTACGCTCATTATATCAGTCGTATGTGTAATTTGCCGTGAGCTAATTGTATTAATTACTGTACATTCAATTTTGGATGCGTTGAGACTTTAGTGTAAATATTTTGTTCACTTAAAAAATAATAACAGTGCTCTCATTGTTTTCCTCGTACAAATGTTACGATATATATTTTGAAATGAGGAAAATCTGAAATATTTAAAAATTTTAATGCTGCAATGATGTTATATGAATTTTTGTTATTTTATTTTCTCTTTATGTAACACCGAAGTCATTAAAAACACTGGCTTTAAGATCAAAATTTAACCTTTGATTTCATATACATATCATGGAACATTAGACACAAAGACAGTTTACCAATAATTTATTAAACAATGTAAAATATGGTGTAACGTTTTATTGGATTGCAATGCATACAAGTAGGTATCAAAGCGGCGTAAGCGGGACCAAAATTGGACGTAATTAACAATTATGCACAGCGCTGTCGGCACAGCGCGGCCGCAATGACGTCCGCTGACCCATGTCACGGGTCACCAAGACCCGCTTGTGCTGCGCTCGAAGCAGGTTGTGATATATAACAGCATTACACTTAATTCAACTAGTATAATTACAAACATTAACATTAACAAAACAAACGGCATATCTGCAGATACCATCACAGTGTCAACGGAATTTATGAAAAGCAAACACTCTTTAAAACTAAATACATGAAGGTGTGTTGGATCTTAATTAAACAATATTATATTGAATTTAAATGAAAAACGTTTCAAAAACATGTCACTACAATATAACATCCTTACTAATGTAAAATTTAAGTAATCTATTAGCAACAAGGGGGTATGTGATCTAAGAATAAAAAACATTTTTGTGTGTCACATACATTGAAAAATAACACAGGAATTACTGTACACCAGTGGATGCATAAAAAAATGTTTAGTGTGATCTGTTCCTGCGACATGTTTCGGTAAAACAGAAGTGAAATTATTTTATTAGACAATCAGATGTTTTGTCAAAGATTCATACGTTATTTGGGGAAGGAAAAAAATATCCCTTTATAGCCCTAACGCACGAGTGGGATCTGGAATTTGGTATAATTAAGAGAAATGCACATTCATACATTTTTTGCAAACACAATTATATCTCACAATGTGAGAGTTGGGGAATTAATTATCAAATGTCGACCAATGAATACTTATAAATTCGGTAACTTGCTTTAAATACAATCGATTTCTTTGTCAATAGCTTAAAACTGTTGATGTTTTTATGGTATTGATTTATATTCGTGTGGACACCTACCAGACATTTACGAGACGGGTTGTAAGTCTAAAATTTTATGATGAAAAATATACGCGTGTACATATAATTTCAAATTATCAAGTTTTTTTTTATATTACCCAGAACAAGTTATACATAATGTAAGCAAATGCATATACAAAAATTGTAAGTTTATCTACATCGAAACACAAACTCTTAGTGGCTCACAACGCTCAAGTGATTACGAAGTATACCAAATGATAAGATCATTCTGGCAATGTTAAGCAGAGCCGTTAGTATATCGTGGGATAATATCACATTAAAATTGTTGGTGACTATTTGGACCGGAGCTACAGTGTACGCCTATCCTTCAAGGCGGGGCGGTGTGCCATTGGTTACCGACAGAGCGTGACAAGTTTCATTGGACAAACCAACACAAAGTGAAAGTGAACCTTGCGCAAAAACATCTTGCAAAAAAGATAGGCCAAATTTAAAGTAAACACTAAAACGAAGAATATGTTTAATGAACGAAAATGAATACTGTTATATTTGGCTTCCTGACTTAATTAATGAAAAACTTGTTAATGCTGGCGACACGTGGATATTAAGAAAAAAAAAAAATTTATTATCTCAAAGGAATTAAATATTGCGGCAATACAATAGCATCTTATTCATTAATTAACTCGGATGATCAGCTGTCATTGTAGCAAGTTTCATAAATATCTGTGAAGTAATTTTTGAATGATTCGGCAAAATTCCGACAGAAAGACTATCAGTATATAATTTTTAAAAATGGTTGTTTTGGTTTCTAAATCGATCTTTTTTTAAACCTGTTTTCGCGTCTACTTCCGATGACATCGCTCCAAGCACAATTTTTTTTAAAACTTAATTGAAAAAATATTTTCGTACTTGATTAGCGACAACATTTTTAAGCTTCTTCTTAGTAAGCTTAGGGCGGGCACTCATGACGGAGTAGTCGTAGTTAGGGTGATGGCACCTTGACTGAGCATCTGGCGGTTTGTAGCTTTGCGAGCACATTGATTGCACTGGGTGGTTCTACATATAAAATCAGACCAGCGTATTGGTGAATGACTACATGATTTTTACCTTCGTTTTGGCCCTACTCTACTAGTCTCTCCAAGGATTCTTGATTTCCAAGGATGTATCCAAAGAATTTCAGTATTTGTAGCTGAACAGTCGACGAAAGTATTTCTTGTATCTGAAGTTCTTTGAGGATTGAATTTTTAGTGCGGGGAGCGCTGTCCATAGTATTTCCATCCTACCCCATTTCCATTGCATC
This sequence comes from Pharmacophagus antenor, assembly GCA_018245475.1. NCBI lineage: Eukaryota > Metazoa > Arthropoda > Insecta > Lepidoptera > Papilionidae > Pharmacophagus > Pharmacophagus antenor. The sequence goes on along the minus strand of DWQX01006082.1, from coordinate 3,235 downwards.
GATATTTCGGCAATCCTGTAGTTTGTGGTTCAGCTCTGAAAGATATAAAAAATTAGATATTTCGTTAGACGGATCTTCGTATTTTTGATTATGAGTGTCTGTTCCTCCAAAATTTTTCCAAGTCGCTCTACTGTTAAACTTGAAATAGCATATCGTTTTTTAATTTATTTTTTTTCGTATTTCGTCTTTGCTTCCTTCCATATAGTAAGATATGAGGTAAACAATTTGTACTATTTCACTTTACGCCAAATTTAACATTCCGTTATTGTGTACTAATCAGTATATTAACATTATTTTCGTTTTGTCTCTATTACGCGCCAATCCGAATTGGAGTCTAGTAGTTTCGAGACGTTTCAAGAGGTCTGTAAGTCATCTTTTCTTTGGGCAAGAAGGGTAGTATAATTAACATTTCTTAAGTTATTTTAATTGACCGTCCACCAACTATGATACCTTTGTTCCATCCCTTCAATACATGACACATGATATACTCTGTATAGATGTTGAACAGTAAGAGCGACAATTATCTGTATGTACATATGATGTATTGCGTGCAGTTTCAAAATTATCAGAAAAGACGCTATATATAGGCATAGACTCGTACTGCTACTGTAACATTTTCGTAGAGCTGTTTTATAAAGAATGCCAAATATTACGGCACTCCCATTTCTAACAAAACTTTCCAGAGGCACTTTCAGATGACGGTATCAATGCTTTGCGAACGTTTACAAAGCAGATGAATAAAAACGAATTAAAATCTCTAGATTTCTCTATAATTTACCATAGAATAAGTATTTGTCATCGTATGCCCCTTCCTTTCACGATTCCTGCTTGTTTCTTTGCAATTTGCCGACTAAAATAAGCTTGCAGTCGAGTTTTGAGGATGTGAAGTAACACTTTACTTGCATGTGATATTAGAGCGATAAATCTATAATTGTTGCATACCTTGGTGGATCCTTTCTTTTGCAAGGGTATAAATATCGACTTGGACCAGTCATTTGGCCAGATTGCCATATTTTGAAACCGATGTTATTGAGGATGTCCACTCCAGTTTCTCCCATAGCCTTAAGAACTTTAATGGGGATCTCATCTATACCCACGTCTATGTTGTTATTCATATGTCGAATCGCCGCTCGTACCACATCGCAATATGTTTGTTTCCCAGACAACATTAGATTTTAACGCTTACTGTTCGTGGAAAATAAGCTCACCCACAACACAACCGGCGATTGCCCGCCCGAGGCCAGGTATGTTCGGGGAAGAGACGGGAATGAGCAGAAGCATCGGGTCACTCTCATCCGTCAGTGTGAGGTCACCAACATATTCAGCCAGACTAAGGTGCCCCTGCACTTCCAGCTTGCGGATCACCGCCGGGAGCATAAAGGCCGCAATCGTATTGCCGCCTCCTTCCTCCCCCTTTACGTCAGCGTAGCGTAGGTTGGAAGGAATCGTCTTTCCTCTCCTGCTCCACCGTCTCCTTCCGCAACACACTTCTACGCAGAAGGAGGCAACGGCTTTCCACGTTATCTTGCCACTAGGCATGACCCCAACCAAGCTCGGCTGCGAGAGGTCCTGGCCGACAACTAAGTCTCTCAACTAAGTCTCGGCTCTGCTCCTTCCAGCCCTGACAGGCTTCGAGGTTGTGGTGCGCCGAGTCTTTCGCCATGCTGCAATGATGGCGCAAAGGAGACTACTCCTACGTTTCGACTATTGGATCGATGGTGTCGAGGGTGCGGCGTCCATACAGCGCAGAGACTATGTCCTCTTTCCACAGATAGACTATGGCCACGCGCATCGTCCGCCCTCCCGCGGCACGCTCAGCATATGTCGGGCGCTCACCGCGCGCCTTTTTGGTCGCCAGCTCCAAGGGGCTAGTAGCTATAAGGGTACATGGGGACACGTGACTCACAGTACAGGGGGCCCTTGCCACCCACTGCGCAATTGCCCGTTGGGGTCTGCGGAAGAGGATCGCAATCTTCCCCTGATTCAAAGAGTAATACGGGGGTGCCGTAAAGTGCCATGCGTTTTAGAACGCCGGCATATAGTCGCCGGCACCCAGACCTTAGACCCCCGACATTCGGGAGGAATCAGCTGAATACGCTCGCAGCGTAGACGAGGTGAGATGACAGATCAGTGAAGTGTGTACCGAACTGCCACCGGCCGTCCTGGACAAGGCCCAGATATTTCGGTGGGGGGGGGGGCGCCGCCAAGACCCTGAGATAATCAGGGCCTCAGTCTTTTCAAGTGAGGCCGTAGGTGTGAATTCTCTCACCGACAAGAGTGCCCCCCACAAGGACTAGCATCGCCGCCTGCCAGGTACATCTTCCCGCGGGCAGGGACAAGACTATCATTCGCATAGCAGACACTTATACCCTCCAGAAGGACACCCCGGAGCAGCCAGTGGTACCTGAGTTATTACAGCAGAGGACCCAGGATTGAGCCCTGTGGAAAACCAGATTTGGCGGATTGTTCCGTTCCTTTGCTGTACGCATTATGAACGACGAAGCAAAACGATTTGTTCAAATGCGGGGAATGTCGACAACTAATAGATGGTAATACTCCGTGTGTCTAGACATCCGAAGGCGGAAAGGAGATGGTGGGATGATGTCGTGCAATTTCAGCGCACACTCTCCGAAATGTATCCTGTAGAACACCGCGAGGCCTTCCACAAGGCGCCTGTGCTCAAGACTGTGTAGATTGGCCCTAAATAGATCTTGGTCACTAATCGACCTCTTGGCCAGCTTCTCCACCAAGTCCAATGCTGTCAGTTGATACTTGGCAGCGTCCGCTCAAATGTGACAATAATACTCCACACCCGACCGGACCTTGGCTTTATATAGTGTTAAAAGCTGTCCAGTTATTTTCTCGGTTGGGGACTTCTTTCAGCAGCATAGTATCCGTGTGATGTCTGGTTGTCTACATCTTCATGTCCGGTAGTCCATTTCTCAATCTTAGTCCCAGAAATCATAGGGTGCCCGTCGCCAATCTGATTGCCTGGCTCAAACGTATTGATTGCCGTGCTATTTATTTTTATGTCCATGATTCTTCGCCATGATCTCAACTCTCAAGAGATAATTAGTGTAGTAGTTTTAACCCTTGATTTCTACCACGGTAATATAACCTCAGTGGCTATAATAATTCTTAGGTGAACAAGGTTGGAAAATTGCTGCTGCTGCTGCTGGATTCGGTGAAGTTTGCGCTGTTAGTCTTATTGACGACTATTACAGCTTCATCGAAA
>DWQX01006081.1:0-11911 GCA_018245475.1 Pharmacophagus antenor | reverse complement strand
GTAGAGCACTAACTTTTGGAGTTTTATTCAAAATTGTAATTTTTTCAAGGTGGTCTCAAACTTTTGGCCGGCAGTGTTTAGATAACTTGAGAGTGTGTTTCATACTATTCTATAAATTTTTGTTTACTCTTACAATACAAACTACTTAAAACTTCTTTATGATACTACTGCTATCAAAATCTGCGGTCTTTATAAAAAATAGTGTTTTATCGTTACAACAATTAGAATAATAAGACAATAAAATATAAATAAGCAAAGATATATTTTTTTTCTGTAATATATTTGTAAGTAACCATAACATTGTTTATAATTACGTAATTACTTTTCGTAGTTGTAATAGAAACGGCACTCTTTTCTGTAACTTATGGATCGCCCACACTTAAAGGTCGCCGACCTTTTACAATAACAATAAAGAAAGCAGATACAATTAAGACCTCATTGTTTTACTTGCTGTTGCGACATTGTCTTATCTTAAACATTACTAAAGGGGTTCCCGTGGAAGTAGCGCGAGCTAACTTAAGAGGATAAGAACTTTATTTTTTCCTACTTCCATAGAACATCCGTTAATTTTTGTCTAGTAATATGAAAGTCACTGGTTTAACGTTATTGGATATTACTGTGGTTTAAAGTATTGGAGTACGTATTTTTCAAACTCGCTCAGATAAATGCAATGGCAATTAGCCGCCATAACAGAGTTGCTGTGTTCCGACAGTCATACATGTGTGAACTTGAGTATTTTGAGAAAGTACGCTGAAACATTTACAGCCATATTGTGATTCGACTTCATGTGAGGTCAAGTGATAAGTGATAGTCCATTGTTGGAAAAAAAAATTAAATACAATATTGTGCTTTATAATGGATGTAAAAGGCAATTACTTTTTACCTTTGTTTAGTAAAAAAAATGTATTATTACTTTTTTACGACTATGTTTAAGATGACAACAGCTGAGCCCTTCGTTATACAACAAACGGTAAACTCCAAAACAGTTCTATCAAACAATCCGTACATCGGATCCGATAACCACTTTATCTTCATGAACTGACGCGTGGGTGTGGACTTAATTTTTATAAATGCAAAAGGCAATCGGTCAGGCCCTCATGACCAATTTATGATACAAAGGGTTCGTTAAAGTGCAACGGTGTTGCGCCCACATCGTACGAATCGATCTTGCCCTCATTGGGGTTACATGGAGTGCGGTGTGCGCCTACGCGGTTCTTGACTACATTATATAGACCACACGACTCTGACTGAAACAAATGACTATGAAATATATGAGAAATAATATATATCAGTGTATTGAAATGTTCATTTCTCATAATTTTTTTTATCTACCAAGTTTGCAAATTGCAAGGGGTTCATAGAATATTTTTTATTTCTTATAACATATAAAAATATTAAACGTTCAAAAAAAGAAGGTAATTGCCAAACGATAATAATAATTTTTTTATTCATGAATTAAAATTTCACGTAAAACGCATTTTTTTATAGGTTCTTCTCAGAGAAGAGCCCTCTGAGAACAGATGTTAAACATGAACAATTGACGATTATTAATAATTGTGCAAATCCTATTTCTTCGAGAAATTTTGTGTTTCAGTTTATAGGTGGCATAGTTTCAAATACGACATTTATATATTCAAACTGTAATTCAAGACTTGTGAGGAGTCTTGTATTACCATATTCTATGGAGTTAGAAATAGTAAATAATTCTTATGATGTAACATCTGTACTTTATTATTTAACGCTCATTTTTCTATTTAATTCATATATCGCCGGCTAATTATATTCTTAATAATACATAGTATGAAAAAATTTAATATGCTCAAATCACCAAGTCTAACGTAAATATTTCCAAAAGAAAAAACAAATTTACGATAGTGTCTTTGCAAAAGGAAACTGGATCCTTCCATTAGGTGAGCGTCGAATGCAAACATCTATCAGCAGTTAAACGGCGCGCCTTGCCGCCTCGCATCCTTGGGCGCGCCCCCCGACCTAATAAATTCTCACAAATTTATCACCCACCATACTTCACCAACAGATACCACGGTAACTACATTGCACTACCATTTAGATAACGCTTACAATAAAAATGCATCCAAATTTTTCCTTTTTGTTCGTTTTATAAGAGCTAATACGTTTTTGGCAGATTTACAAAGAACCCGGATTTATTTTATGCACACAGATTGTTCTTATATAATGCACTCTGGTGCAACAAAATTATACAGACTATAAAATTTATAGTATAGCTTAATGAATTACATCACTCTGTTTTAAGTAACAATTTAAAAGTAGCTGAAACAAATTCGTATCAGTTTTTATAGTAAAAAGTATTTCAAAGAATAAAACACTGATCAAATCTTTTCTAAATAATTTATGGCATAATAAGCCTATAATGGAGAAAAAGGTATAAAGAATATACGAGAACTAGTTTTCTAACCCAATCTTAATTTAAATTTTACATTTTTTTTAGTGCTAAAACGACACTAGAGATAGCTAGGTAGTTTTATCGTTAAATATTTTTTTTATACACTAATATTACAATTATATGCCGATAAACTACTTACTACATTGCTAAGATTCGAGCTAGCTAAGATATAGTTGTTTTTGGTTTACTACTTGTATGTTTATCACTTGTATAGACGTTATTTACTAGTATAACTTTAATTAATAAATGGTCTAGAAAAATTTATAAAAAAATATGAATGCCATTTGTGATTATTAATTATTTAACCCTTCACTAAAGTTAATAAAAAGTTTGACATAATCAGAAGCTATTAAAGATTGTAGCAACGAGTGAATTGGAAGAGATCAAAGAGTAAAGCGAACACGCGGGTTACACGGCGGTGTAGCTGTATAGCAGCGAATGGGATTCCAACGCGTATGCAGTGTACGCGTGTTTGTAATGAACAGCAGCGACATTTATAGTAATGCACTGTAATACTAATATTTACTTTAAGTAATATATATATTTTTTTTATTGACATACCTTTCGTTTATAATTAGTTACTACGAACAGTAGAAATCTTTTTACATTTAGCTAATACTCGTATGAAGATGTACATATAAATTATCAGTGTACTTGCAGTTACGTTAAATAAAACGCAGACAATATGCTAATAAGTTTAAAATCGCAGTCTTTGTTTCTAAAAGTGTAACTATGGTGAAATTTTAAATACTGAAAGACCTCTTGGTTCCCTTGTATTAATATCCACACCTAGCTGGTTTTATTTTTATGAAAATGAGATGCAATTCGTAAAAATCGGCTCGACATCTAAGCCGGTTTAGTATGTGGAAATGTGTCTTTATATGTATATTCAACAGAAACATTTTCGCATTAATACTAGAATTATTATATTAATGCGAAAAAAATCAAAGATTTCAAATTACATTTTTGATTCCAGATTGCCATTGTCAAACTTGAAAAATATATTTTGATAATAAATTAATTCTAATGTTACAAAAAGAAACACTTCAACAGCTCCCAAAGGAGAGATGCGGTGATTATTATACGATGCGGGACGATATTTAATACTTTGTGGCAACACTAATATTATTTCTTACCAGTGGAAGAAAATAATAAAAAGCGTTTGTGTCAAACGATGACAATAATTAACATAAATTAGAAAAAAACAAATATCAATATTATCCATTACTTACATAATAATTCAAAACGTATTTAAAGTTGGATTATATATTAACTTCTTGTAGTGGATGATTGTAAAGTAAATTAATTATTAGTATTCAATTATGAAAATGTCTCGTTACCTAGTTTTCAGTAATACTTTTCAATGTGGCTTAAAAATACTTTATTAAATATAAAAAAAATTAAGTAAACATTTTCATTAGTTAACTTCCCTTAAAAATCTAATGTCATGTCAACGTTGAACTTTTACAACTATGAATCCTCCCCCGTATTGTGTCGTCTCCTTAAATATAAATGTTGCGTCGTAAAAAATTACGAGTGGAAAGGAAAGCCGAGTCACCGCCGGTGGTCCGCCACAAACAGTCCTGTGGTTCCCGGCCATTGTCCAAATTTTATTGTAAACATCAATAAATACATGCTTTTAAAGTAGAAGAGGCAAATTTGCATATACGTGAGTATTATCTGAAAATCATAATAGAAATAATTAAAAAAAATCTGGAAATAATTTAAGATATTAGAAACAGGAAATTGCTAATATTTCTTTGCACATTATATGTAACGATTTTTATAATGATAAATTTAAATTAAAACTATAATAGTGATCGTATGTTCATAACAATAAGGGGCCAATTAGGACTTCTCAGTGCAACTTATGTCTGTGGCCTTGCATCAGGTTGTGTTCAGTCTCATTGCTAGAATAGTTTTACTATTTACAGTGATTTTCATAACAAAAAGTAATAATACCTTGTTGTACAAAATAAAGCAGAATATTATATTCAATTGTAAATTAAATAAACGCATATTTATTGTCATCGGAATAATCATTATGTACTACTTCTTAAGGGATGATTATTTGAAGAAGCATATGAAAATAATTCGGAGGCTATGATTTTTTTGTTAACTCGTCAACTTAATATTAAAAGTGCAGAGTAAATAAGTACACGAATTGCTGGACAGCCGAAAGAGCATGGGAATTGAAGTTGCAATTTCATACGAGCTTTTTCGAGAAACACGACACCGCCGCATCGTGTGAGGCGCAAATTGTATGGAAATAAGTGCTGATCTTCCATGCAAATCTGTTGTTCAATGAAAATATGGGTTTTCATTAATTAATCATTTTACTGATCTTGACTGATTTTACTGATTTCGGTTTATGAAAGCACATAACTTGCATTTATATTTCGTAAAACAATATTGAACTTTAATTTCTCTAAAAAAATTAACATGATTCTTTGTACTTTGCAAAAGTTTTAAAAATTGAATTAATGTCAAATAGATATTTTAGAGGAATAGGTCAAACAAACAGTTTATTTTCCAATACCATAATTACTTCCTATGAGAAATCGTGACCCCGTGTAGCCTTCTCATCACCGGAGGCTTTGTTTTAGTACAGTAACATAATAGAAAACATGTTTATAGCGTGCCAATTAAAAATATAACGTAAGTTAACGTAATAAATGTTTATAACCGAATGCTACACTGGTAAATGCTTTAGAGTAGTGGATTCAAAACGCATCATCTTCTGTGACATTTAGAATTTATTACCGGTGCCAGTGTGATGGAGTGGGTGTAAGTACACGTCCCGGAATTGATGTCGAAAGCGGAGATGGTAAGGTCTCGTAAAAGCAATGACCACATTATGACATCCGAGCAAAATATTAACGACCACCATGCAAAGAAATTTCTGTTGGTCCAAAATAATTCACAAATACAACACTAATCGCAAAGGACATCTCTTTGTTACTACGGAAAACTTAATGTTCGTTAAATTTAGGATTAAAATCTTCGAATATATAAGAAATAAGCCGAAAGCGCATTAACAATAAATTTGAACTCGGTCACTATGAGAGAAACATAATGTATAAACACGAAACACGGTATTAGAAGTAGTATGTAATCTTTTTAAATGTCCAAATACGTATATCATAAAATTATAACAATTCAAATACTAAAAACAATGAAATCGAAATTGATTCTTGTCTTAATGTATAAACAGCACCCTGTTGCGTCCACCCTTCTCCGTTTCCTAAGTCCTCTAGGTGTGGAAAAAAATGTCGCAAGAAATTTCACCAAAAAATATCCTATTTAATTTATTATGCTTTTCACAAGCCTACAAAAATCTTTAACAGAAAAGTTTAAATATGTTTATAAATCTTTATTCATTTATCTTATTCATAACGGAAGGCCAGGGCATATAAAATCCTCAGCAGAACTTCGATCTCGATGGACCTTTTTGCCAAAGGATAAATCTTACTCCAGTTTCGTAACCGTTACCGTCAAGAACACTAGTTAAAAGAAGAAAAGTTGTGCAAACAAGTTCATTTTCTATAAAAGTTAATTATAAATTGTGTTTAAAAAGAAATTAATTTTTTTTCATAGCTCACATTACGAAGATGAACAGAGTAATTTATATATGTAAACATTATTTATATTATCATTTTAAAATTGTTTAAAAACAAACAATATTTCGAGGATCGGAATCTGTTTTCTTATTAATTCGTCCTCGCCGTTCTTTACACTTCATTTTGTCAGTATCCAAAAATATATATTGAGTCAGTAAAGCTTGCAGATGCATTTTATTGCAGCAGGGTTATCACTCAGTGAAAAATAATAATGTTATATATTTTTTTGTTTCTATTTCATATCATTGTTTCGTTTTTATTAATATTATTAATAGGTTTAACAACAAAGCTTGGAAAATACTCTGTAAAACTTCGAAATTGTTGATTATTATAATAATATTTGAAGTTGAAAGAAAAAGCATTTCATGTACGTTACAGCCACCGTATTATAATAAACTGGTAGTTGACAGCCCTACGTATCACGCAACGCGATCGCTCATTAGCGTTGTCCCGAGATAGTGGTCAGTTCGTGACTTGCCTGTGTGCCTCTACAATGCTACTCACCCTTTTGTTACAATCATGTTTTACAAATGACCAAGTCGTCGCATACATATGAAATAATGGAAAATATACATATTACTTGCGTCTTGCAATATTTGTTTGTTATTTTTGTAATTAAAGTTTGCAAAATTAGACAATATAAAAAGTTTTACTCTCATTCTTAGTTTGTTATTATTTGTATCAGCCATACCTTATCATAACATAAAAAAGTGATGCCACATTTTATAAAGATAATCTAAGACTTGCTTTATGAAAATCTTTTACTAAATATCAACTGTTTCGTTTTTCTCGTTATTAAAAAATTCTATTTTTTCCTACTAAGTTTTTAGTTTTTATTTACACTTTAAACACTGCTTTATCTGAGTAATAAAAATGTTTATTTTAACAGGAAAACAACAAAAAAATATTCAGAGCCGTTTATAATAAATATTACGCATTGTTTCACCAAAAGCTTGTCAAAAAAAAAATAATAATACTTTTTTTAGGGAGGAAAATAATATTTGGTAGATAAAATTATGAAAAGGAGTCTATGTTGCTGCTTGACTTGTAATCTTCGTTATGAAGTGAAGATTGGAATTTCAATAAATAGTTAGCATCAAATTATCTTGCCTGAGTAATATAAGCAGCTAGTTAACACCGCCAATGATAGAACTACTTTCATGAGGAGAGATGTGAGCTCACAGCTTTCTTCTCGCCGCGATTGTTTGAACAAGATCTACTGTATGGCGTACGGACTTTAATAACGTACTCTCTCTCCTCGGGAGGTCGTCAGGCGAGTGGTGTCATTTCAAGTAACTACATTCAGAAATATTATGAGCATTTAAATTTTTAATCTTCATGATGCCTTTATTCATCTTCTCGAAATATTTTCTAATGTATTTACGCTTGCGCATAGGGGAGACAAAATTTGCGTTTGACTTGACATATTTACATGCCTACTATACTATACTACCAATTCGGCGATGACATGAGATAATCCCGATTTCATATCATCATTGTCCTTGTCGAATATTTAGTCACTCTCTTGATATTGTGTGCAAATTTGTTTTTACTTAAAAATTGTTGTAGTACATACAGTAAACTTATTAACAACAGTGGAAACATTCTAATAATTATTAATAAACAATGTTTACAATTCAATTTTATTGTATGGAAATAGCATATAAAAACTTTATGTTTTACTTGAATAATGTTATTGTGTAGCTAAAAGGTAACAAAATAAAGAGACGACGATTATCCGTGTTTCCTTTTTTAAAGACAATATTAATCGATGTCGTCTCAGAAATCTCCATTATAAAAAATAGTATAACATTGATCTCGACGGCTGCATTTTCTTCGTTAAATAGATATCACACGCGAGTAATTAACAGAAGTTCCTTATTTTATCATTTCATTAAGTAAACACACGAAGAAACATTCGCTACATAGTATGCATTGTACGGTGACAAAATTCAAGCTACTCGTATTAACACAGTTGTTACTAGTTTTACGGGACTAGTAATTTTAACGGAAAAACGTTAATCGAAAAGTTTTTATTACATCTGACAATATTGCTTTATACTTTTTTGCAATAAAGTTAACATAAAAATTCAAGTATACAATATACATTACGAACTTATGACTAAATGTCTGTAAATGTAGTATTAATATCGGTGGAAACATTTTAATTATATTTGTCATTGACATCATAAGGCTAAAGTAAATTAGTATTTGGAAGAAGTTTACATATAATAAAAGAAGAATAGTCTTGTTCCAACTATAAATTTAAATCTTAAAACAATTTAATAACTAGGAAACGTCGCACTCGATGCTATCCTTTCTCCATACAATATGGCTAGACCGTGTAACAAATAGACGTTATAAATCTACGATTCACGCGATACCTAGAAATATAAATCAAACGCAGCCTCAGTAAAGCGTTGCACGCAGCGAGGGGCGAAGCTCCTTGCAGATAATCGCAAACCTGTTCTGCAAGCTGCAAGTAAATAATGACGACGGTATGCATTAGTCAGATATCGAACCCCGACGTGTGGGCGACTAAACCTAACTCTGGATCAATAAAATGTCCCGCTGAACTGAAATACTTATGACATAAAAACTAAAGAGTAACTTGGTAACTATAATACTTATATATTATATACAACAATTATTTAATATTTAGTATTTATGCTTACTAAAAATTTGTAAGCATCCATCGATGAAATTGTGGTGAAGTAATAAGTTTATAATGTCATAATAAGTAGGTCGTAGTTAGTGAGTAGAAATAGGCGGTAACGTTATTTTTAAAAAATAATATAGATAGTTCTCTTCTTTTATACAAAACTAATTTATTGATCCAGGTAGTGTAATGGCGAATCGCGTTGAAATTGTAATTTAGTACATCAGTTATATATTTGATTGTATTAATTGTATATGGGCTCGTTTGCCTTTTTCGCTATTTTAAAAATAATTTATAGTATACAGAAATGGGTCTACAATTTTAAGAGGTTTATTTTGTGTTAATTTGCCTAACCTACATTGCGAGTAAAAATATGCGCTTACTGGGGCCAATATTGACGCTAGCCAACTCTTTCTCACGCCGCACAAGCGGCTGTGATCAGTGAATGTCAATATGCCCGCGCACTGTTTATTGTGGCAATTTAACTTAATAACTTAAGTGGCATGGACATCAGCACTAAGTTATTTCGGAATTCAAGTTGCAGACAAAATAGAAATCCATATCGTTATGTTGGTTTATGAAGTTATATAAACCGACCAACAAATCACTTGTACAATTTATTGTTTATAAGTGTAACAATTGTGTAACTTTAAATCTGATATAATAATCAAAAATACGGTACTAACAAAAAAAATTAAAAGAAATTAAACCTTACAACATTTACGACATGGCAAATATTTATAAACTCGTATTCAATTTCAAAGTCAAATAAGTAATTGACTTAACACGAAAATAAATATTTCCTACCATTGAAATTGCTTACACTAATTGAAATAGAGATAAATTAGTCCCAGCGTGTGCCGGAACGTAGTGACAAAAATACACATAAGCAACGTCTCTCTGCGTCGGAAGTCTATTTTGGAACTTCTCTCAGGAATACATACAGGATTCAGGTCAGCGAATAATGCATTACGTGTAATATATTTTCTGAATGCGCATTAAATTAATGCATGTTTTATTATGAGAACTACTTTTAAAATGTAAAATAGAAATAATACAAGTAATAATGGGTTTATGACATTTTAATTATTTATACGTATTGCGGCCGTATTTACTGATAAAATATATTAAATGCTAAATACAATGATTTCAAACATAGAATACTCACATAACTAAAACCTTTTAGTGTTATACCTTGTATTATGATATAATTTACAATTAAATACGTGGACAAACGCTAATTACAATATTTAAGGCATACAAATTCCACGCATCAATTTAAAAAAAAAATCCGGGAGGAATTGCGGCAAATAAACATAGCGATGGGTCATTAACATATTTGTACATACAAGTGACCTTGACTAGGCACATTTTTGCGAGCAGGAAGAGGCAATTGAACGAATGAGTTTGCGGCAACGACAGGACCGTTCAATGGCCTGATCATGTGAGAATTAGGTCACTATACTACGCCGACGGTCTTTTTCTAGCATATTTCAAGAAGATAATTTTACGAAGTTTAATGAATATTCAAAACAATACTTTTTATATGTCCACAGTACGGTTTATTTTACGTAAGAATACCTGAAAAGCTGAAAAATATCCATAGCAGGAATTGAACCACGTGGTTTTAATTTATTGCCACATAATAATTAATTTTGCGTTCTACGAACCGGAACGCAGTAAAATATGCACTTGGCGGCAGTAATTTACACTGCCATAGTACTTTCCTAGACGAATAGAATGGAATTTCATCATAATGAAAATACCACCAATATTATTATTTACTGTAATCTACACCAGAAATGCAAACGGTATGACGTCCAAGTTTAGAAGGTAGGCGGAATGATCCTTAATAATACCGCAAGGAACTCCAAATGGTCCTTATACGGTGAAATTTAAAGTGATTGGAAGCGCATTCGACGTAACAATACATGCTTCGGATGAAACTGGATGAATATTAACCCTTAAGTATTTTCCTCCACTAATTACTACCATATATGGATGTTCATTAGCAAGAGTGCTACTAGTAGCGTGTTTGAGTACAGCTAAAATTCTGTAGAAGGACAGTGAATTTGTGTAAAATTGCTTTAGTGAAACAAAGAGCCGATTTAATTCGATCCACAAACGAACAGAGATAATCAGAGAAGTGTACGTGCTCCAAGGATATAAGTATTTTGTAAAATAGCGAACAGGGAACGATCAGTATAATCAAAAATCGTTTTAAAGAAAGAGGCCAAAATTTATATGATTATTTATTTTCATTTTACAGATTATCGTTTAATTTTTTTTTTTATTACAAATATGTAATTAAATATTTAGTCACGTAAAACTTTAAGGTATTTCATTAGTTTTGGTATCACATAGTTTGGAACACGATACTGGGTTTTTAAATGTTAGACTTCGGCATTAAATTTCAACAATCATAATCGTAGAATTATATCACGCTCATCAATTTTCAAATAGAATTAAATTGAAAAGCAAGAAAAACCATATCAAATAATCTAAGTTTTGTTTTAAGTTATTTTTTGATTATCAATAAGCTTAAGTAATTATCATTTATTTCCAAAATTATCCTTTATTAACACTTTGTTTCTGAAAAACTTGACTGCTTTTTGAATTACTTCTTAAACAATTTAATATTAATATAGTACCGTTTTGCAAAATGTCACGCTGACATTTAAACGAATGAATTTATCAAGGGAAGAATCCGTAATCGTCGTCTCTATGTTTCTCTTTGTCTGTATATATAATAAAGCGTATTGTTTAAGTCACATTTGTTAGACAATCTAGCTTGAAGACTACGGACCTGCGGGTCTGACAGTGAGCGAAATACCTCCTTCGTGCTGTAGCCCCCAAATATCATTTAACCACTACAACCCACCACATTTATCACATTCTACTCTACTTTTTCTACAGTTGCATAAATAACAAACTGTATGTGGTATAACGTAAATAATTGAAATAAACAAAGCGGCTAGCGGTTTTCGAAGGCCGAGCAATAAATTGTGGCCAATTAGCAGGCGGCGGGCGCTTTATCTGGCGACAAAACGTAGTCGGGCTCTTAACTTGCAACGACTACCAAATAAGCGTGATTGCAATTCGTTATATACGTATCATTAAAAATCAAGATAAATTTACCACACGACCCCTGATTAATATTACAAATAATTTTAAAATGATAAAGCTTAAAAAGTACACATTTTTTGTAAC
>DWQX01006080.1:0-11911 GCA_018245475.1 Pharmacophagus antenor | reverse complement strand
GGGAAGTCGATTGCCCGAGACAAAGAGGGTTGTGTCATCCGCGAAAAGCGCGAGATTGACACCGGGTTCCTTCGGGATATAATACAGGTCTGAGTGTAACGCACTTGAGATGTTATGAATGACACATTATTTACTTATCTATTTGTTGTTTGTACCATGCAAGAGTTTGTTTATAGGGGCTGTAAATATGCACTAGTTCATGAATCGTCAATCCGTGGCCCGCCTTGCTCGTTTTTCCGATCTGTTAAACATTAACAGTCGGAATTATGAGATAACTGATTTAAAAATATTAATCCATAAAATTTCTGACAAAATTGCTCGTTTTATTTAAAAGTTTGTAGGTACACCACACTGCACAAATATATGTATGCATCACGAAAATTGTAATGCATCTGTGAGTCGGGTCAGTTCACTCAAAATATGTATAGTAGGGGATATACTCGTACAATTTTGTGAACTCGCAATGACGTGATACTTAAGTGGTTCGCAAATTCTTTGGAGTTTGTCACCTCTGCACTAGTAAATAATGTTGTGAGGAAATTTCACGTTTTATATATATATATTTACATGTTAATTTGGCGAGTTATAAACATATGTTTTATTTATGTTTATAACTCGTATATTATATTAGGTCCTTAACCTTTTTAGTGCCGAACGACGATATATCGTTATACGATGCATTCGCGAAAAGCGTCAAAGACGATATATCGTTGTGCACGCGTTGACGCCTATTGTACGCAAGTTGGACGTTATAAATGGTTCAAATAATCATTTTTTTAACTTCTTCAGGAACACTGAACTCGAGAACTGTTTGCTGTTTTTGTGGGTTGGTTCCGAAGCACTGTACACGCTAGAGCGATAAGGTAAAAACTCGATACAGTAGTTTCTTAGGACCTTAATCCCTACCTGGTTTTAAGAGTTATCTGATAGCTTACAAGCTACATGATGCTATGGTACGGTGAGACTAAAATCATTCATTCATTTTTTCATGGCTGTGTTAAAGAGCATATAGTCTTTTTTACCAGTCAGGGTTTGAAAACTGTGGATGTTGTACTTTGTAAGAGTTTCAATTAGTATTAGAAATCTTTATGATTTTTTTTGTATGAAATCATTCTCCTTTTGCTCCCATTACGGGCTGCATTTTGAATGTCTTAAATATATATTTTTTTTTGGTTGAATTTTACGACAATTTTTTCCATGCTCTTGTAAATTCGTCACATGCCTGCGTTCAACTTCGCACAGGCATCCGTTTTCGCGCGGCACTAAAAGAGTTAAATAATGTTTGGCTTGATGTCAACAGATATGAATTAGACAGATTTCTTTTTACAGATGCTCATATCAGGAATTTAACTATATTTTTCTATTTGAAATATTGTTGGTTTTTAGATTTCATAGTCACGCGTTAGGCGAAAGGGTCCACCGTACTGGTTCTTCGTTTGTCATCGCGTAGCCGAGCTCTGATCTGTGGCCTGGTCATCTTAGGTAAAGGGAAGAGGAATCTACACTACTGATCAGTGATGTAGCTCTTTTTCGTAGTAGTCATTACAGGTTTCATGTGTGCTGGTTAGTTGCGGAGTGGTGTTTCTTAAGACGAAGGAATACCTAAACTCACGGCGAAGATACAAGGTAACTTCTTCGTGACTAAGCGGTGTTGCATTGTAGATGTGATGGCGCAGCTGGATACGGCGAGTGTTTGGCAGTATTATGTGTTGAGGCTCTTGATAATCTATGTGTCGCACGTCTATACGAAAACGATACCAGGGCTGTTTTATAAATCAGTGAGAATGATATTTTTGATGATCTATTATCACACAGTATTAGAAAAACTAAGTAAATATGTTTTGTACAATGTGTTGTGTTGTTGATAGAAAGTGATATAAGCAACCGATATTAATGGTTTTGTTAGCAAGAATTTTATTCTACTATGCGTTTCGTCGAAGATTCCGGAGTCCGTAGTATTGTACTAAGAAAGACTGAAACTGTTTTAGCATAAAAAAATTCCACACAAACCTGATTTTCTCCCAGAAGACATTTTACGAAAATCACCCCGTAATAAATAAAAAGTTTTGAAGTTTGATGTGTTTACTTATTTTTATAAACGATAGAATCAAATATTATTTAGTAAACATAACGATATCCCAGTTAATTATGTATTTTTTAGCAATACATAAATATACCTTTTTTAATATTAACAAGTTTCCTGTCCAGGCGTCGGAATTTAGCGATATTTGAAATTACCTAACATCCGACAATTCAAACATATAGACATAGTTGTGTGTTCATAATTCATAGCATAAAAATACTATGTGATTTATGTCAATTATAGTTATGTGTGGCATGTTCTGAAACATGCACAATGTTAATCTGCAGAATGTGAATATTATCACAATATTAGTAGAATCTAAAAATAAATAGAGAATGTTATCAGAAACGTTATCTCAAGGCAAAAGCGTCATCACCTCGACTCGTGCTGAAGCGAATACTGCTCGAGCTAAAGCTCTACACTTAACATATTTAGGAGAGTTGACGTGTAACAGTATTTAAATTCTTATTGAAGATTCTCTATATATTGTTCGTGATTAACTCGTACAATTTTATAATTGTGTACATTACTTAAACAGACTAAAGTGCACAATCTGTCAAATTTGATGGCATCGAAAGGTAGCATGTAGAAAACATGAAAAAACCGGTGAGCCGTCTTTAATATGTTAAGAATTGAGTATAGTTAAGTAATTTTTATGTGATAAATATATCTAGAATTTCCTGATAACTTGAGTTTGTTAAATCGAAGGAACATTTTACATTACTGAGCAAATATGCTGATGTTAACTAAATCGATTTTTTATGTTTTCCCTAGCTTTCTTGTTATTTTTTTCCACTTGTTTACGGGACCAACTGATGTACACCCTTTTCAACAAAAAATAAACATAAAAATTAAAATTATAAAGATAGATGACGAACAGACAATCTCTTTGTCTTTTGATAATAATCAAAGCAATTTGTAAGAAAAATAATCATTATTTGTTGGCAGAGGACTGATATTTACGTTAAAGAATGCTTGCATTTTATATGTACATTCGCGGTTTATTGTTGTACTAGGTATGTTGTCAAAATAGCATCACCACCAATTGCTTTAATCGGTGTCCGGCTGCGAGTCAATTACTTACTTGGCAGCATAAAGGCAATTCCTACATTTGAGGGCGGAAGGTGCGTCGCAGAAATACTTCCCTTTTAAGTAGGTATAAGTAGTTAGGTTGGCGGTTTTGGCCGATATATTAAACATAATCAGTACCGATTTGTTATTCGAGTATATTTTCCTCCACCGTGGCCTATTTAATGTTTTTATAATAGTCCTATGCCTGGAATATTTACAGAAGCGTACAATATTTAAATCATTTACCGACAACTATTTTATAACTTCTTTTTACCTAAAAATATGTATTACTATAATTTTATGTTTTTACTGTTGCAAAATCAGTGTCACAAAAAGTGATCGTACTTAGAAAATTTAAAAATACAGACTCACCATTTAAAAAGAGCAATTCATTTCCAAACGTCTTTATCCTTTAGATAGTCATCAAGGCAATAATATGTTTTTTCTTGTGTACAATTCGTTTTACAATACATTAAAATTTATCAATGTATAAATTAGTTATATTGTTTGGCAATTTGTTGTAGAAACGTATACACTGACCCTTGTTCGATACTTTATGGGGCCTAATAGCAGGAATGTAGTTTGTTTCTATTTTAAATTTACATCAACGAGATCACAACTTTTATTAAATTTGTCTATTTTTTCGAACAGATAATAAGTTTTCATATGTTATTATTATAATATATATCGTTTATATTATATATCACAACATATTCTCACAATATTTATCTCTTTGAATTTGTTTTTAATGAGTCCTTGGGCCCCATATTATAATAGCCCGAACAGCTCGTTACTGAAGTACGAATATGTCCGCGGCATAATTGTTGTGATAACGGCATCGGCAATGTACAATCTGTAAAAATTTTACCTGTTACAGCTCATGAGACCGAACCTGTTTATCAAGACGGACAGACAGATGAATAGACATACAGACGGATGGACGCCAGAGGCTTAGTAATAGGTTTAGGAAACTAAAAAAAGGAAAAAGAAATTAAGAAACGCGTCAAACTGAACAGCTCCTTGTCGTCATTTAAAAACATAATAGTTCACCTTAAAAGTATTAAAGTAATACAAACATGGTATGAAAAGTTATCACGGAAATTATACGTGTTATATACATAATATGTGTATGTGTGTGAAGCTAACAAGAATAGTATGTTGTTAAATATTCGCACTATTAGAGTTGATTCATTTACCAACAGTTGGTAGAATCAGTAATTATTAGCAGTGAAAGGTTAAAGTTCATAATTGATAGCGGATCTGCAATAACGGTTATCTGTGAGAAAACTTGTAACTTTTGTTTTAATAATATTCTGCTATCGTCTACTTATAAGTCATTCAAGCTGTTCTAGCAATAATTACATGCGTGTGGGTACTATTTCGAACTACGTAACGTACTTCGATTTAACTAATTTTATGTTTATGTCGGTAAAGTCAGGAACGAGACAATATAGAATATAAAATATACTACTACGAATGTAGAAAGTTATGTTAAATACAGATGTTCTTAATACTGTACGGTTTTTCTTCATTGTGCTATATCGTTTAAAGTTTTTTTTTTCGATTATAGAATCACGAAAGAATTTAATAAATACATTAAGAATTTAGTGAATGCAGCCAATAACATAAAACATCTTCACAAATCAAATAATTTAATATAATTTCATACAAAGAATAAAATATTATCCTTGTACATGTAGCAGATATGATGAAAGTGTATTTATATGCTACTAATTGTTTCCGTTTACAGAAAATACAACAATGACAAATACAATAAAAGACAAAGAGTTAAATTTCATTGATGAGATGGTTTCATAAGTTTCTATACGCTGGTTTAAATTGATTTATACAAACCATTGATAACAATTATTGGCCTCTGTAATATGTTTAAAAATGTGTGATAACCATACGAGTATGTAAATTTAAAATGGTTTTAATAGTTTAATAAAATTTATATGGACTTGTAATAATAGTTGACTACATATTTATCCCGTGTTAGCTATGAAATGCGTGATAATGATAACAATAGGAACAAGGAGTTGCACTGGTGCAGGCGTGGCACGTTCGGATACCCATGTGCCGAGTAGTGTCGTAGTGCGATACATGATCGATCGGATCGTTGCATGTTAAAGAAGGGTTTACAATTAAGAGATAAATGTGATAGAAATAAATTACGTATATTGAATAATCGAATATTAGTAAAAAGTCAATAAATATATAAGCTTTGACACTATTTTAAGGTAAATAAACTGTTTTTGAAATGGATATTTATCCAAAAATAAAAATTTTAATACATGAATTAGAACTTTAAATAATTTAAGTGGAATTAAATATGAGGTATATTAAAAATAAATGCATAAACGATCGTAACTTTTATCAGTGTAATATTACATTTTAAATGAACACTTCTCTTTATAATTCTTATTGATTTTTCTATCTTTATTATTATTTGTTTTCTGTAAAGGTATTCATTGAACGGGTAGAAGTTTCTGAAATGTATTCTTCTACTACTACCGGATGAGTTATTGATAAATTAAACAAATTCATGTCGCGATATGAGTCGTCCCATCCGTTCGTAAGCGATATTGGTACCGGATTTTGCTCATAATAATATTGAGCAGTTGTGTACTAAGTAAATGATATTTACCTAGCATATTACCTTGCAAATAACCAAGCGATAACCATGTACAGCCTCACTTATTTAATAAAAGTAGTATGATTAACTTTTGAAAATGATCCATGCGATCAGCGTATTACTAACGTCATGTCTAAAAGATATTTAAAATTGACAAGTATTTGTCTATCTTATTTATGTGTGATCAGTTTACATAGTTGTCTGATCTTGATTTTATTTATTATTAAAAAAATGTCAGTATCGGGAGTGGTAAAAAATAAGTTCGATTGATTTGTACCTGTTAATTTCTGTTAAAACTTTTTATTCTTAACTTTTATTCTTGTTAAAATTTTTTTTAGGTTTCTGTTTAACGACTGCTTAATTTTTTGGTGAATCAGGAATAATTTAGATAGCAAGTAATTAAATTTAAGTTTTTACCATACTATTATACCCATTGTTCTCAATATTATTGACTTTTATTTAACTACAAGTGGTATTTAGATACCACTTGTAGTTAAATATATAGATTTATTTAAATGTATAATAAATAGATTTAAATGTAGTTAAAGATTAGTCTTTAACTACATTTAAATAAAGTGCTACTGTTAATGAAATAAATGCCATTTTTCGTTTTGATTTTCCTTATAATTTTATTAAAAACTAATTATTAATCTGTATTAAATCTATTTATATTTCTACTTTAAGCCCGTTTAATAACGCATCAGATTTATAGGTATTTATTCTTAGTAAGTAATGTCAAAATAATGGCAAGAGTTTTGATAATTTGAAACCAATTAATGTTAATGGATTCTTTATTAAAACAACTTATACAGGTTCTCAGTTTTTTTATTTTTTTATATTTAGGTATCGCTCAAATTAAAATATTTTTTTTTTAATAAATTAATTCCTTGCTATATTAAGATTAGAATTCATTAATAATTTATTCCTTAGTAAACTTTCTTCAACAACTGTAACTAATATTTAAGCTTAATATTTTAATTAATTTACAAACATGTCAAGCTTAAAGTAAACAGCAAGTTTTTCATTGAATGAAATTTTCTTCTATGAAAAGGTTTCTAAGCGTCTTAAAAGGGATAAGTTTCTTCGTTTATAAAGTCTCGGGTTATTTTGAGACGCGAGTGCTCGAGCCCGTCTTCGGTACCGGTTGGCGCTACTTATCAAAAGACAAACCCACCTAACAGGGCAATCTGCCGAAGGAACGCTAGAGCCACTTAGACGAACATAACTAGAAAGTACTGGGGCCAGATTATTAACTTACCGGACCTGATCACTTTTTGATTAAAAATTCATGCGTTTTATTTATATTAAAATCTTAACCATTTAGCGAGCTTAAATTATTATTGAGAATTATTTATTGCGAAGCACTGCTCTTCGTTTTTTTTTGTGGATTTATGGGCCAAATACTATTTAGGGTTTTTTTTTGAAAATAAATAGAGCAAGTAACTATGTACTACGACAACGTCATAAGTACGATAAAGTTTACTTATCATTGAGATGTACATCATAGTAATCTAAACTTTAATATAAAAAATGCACTTTTTTTAAGATTTTTTTATAATTAGTTTTTTAGGGTTCCGAACCCAAAAGGAGCCCTATTACTGAGACTCCGACGCTGGTTTGTCTGTTTGTCCGTTTGTTAGCAGTTTCTATCTTAAGTAAAAAATCTTAGGTAAAAAGTTGAAATTTTCACAGATTTTGTATTAGGTGGGGAGAAAACTGTTTTCGCATTTTATATTAAAATTCAATCTCCACCTTGTAGGTAGGGTCCTGATCCCATTGCTATAAAAATTTTGGGGCTTCTGATCAAAAAACTACGTCAAATGGTTTTGGCAGTCGTATCGTGATGTTAATCTGATACTTACTAAAGAATTCTGCAGAGACCGAAACAAGTGCAAATCTTAAGGTGCAAGGTCAGGACTATACGGCGGATGCATTTAACACCTCCCAGCCAAACTCTCGTAATTTTTGCTCAGTGGCTAAAAATGTGTGAGGTCTCGAAAAATCACATCCTTTCTGTTGATTAACTTTGGCCGCTTTCTTTAAATTTTTAGCTTATATCTCATCAGCTGTTCGTAGTACAGTTCAGAATCGATGGTCTTGCCTGGCGGCCAAAACCGTTTCGTGGTCAATTTCCAATTCTGCAGCTACATCGTAACTAGCAATATGCCGATTTTGCTCCACTTTTTCAAAAATGGTATCAATTTTGAAGGAAATTTTTAAAAATGTATCGAATTTGTTCATTAGATTCACTCATTTTAACAATAAGAAAAACAAATGAAAATCACTCGTTTTCCTAATTTGAATTTGGAATTGTCTTAAAATTAAAACTTTTTAATGATGCCTAAAACAGTCAGATACAAATGGTATAGCCAAAGAGATTTTATACAAGTTGATACATACTATATACGAAAAGACTTTGCCTAACCTATAATGTCTATTGCCACTACGACAACAAATATTAGAAATAAAATAATCCTTATAAGAAATGTAATTCTTGGCGTTTTTTCTTGGCGTTTTAAAAATCTATAAATATCTTTAACTATTTTAGACACATACATACATTTAATTTTAAAATAGTTGTAATACTGTATTCTTACAGTTAACATTAACATTCATTGACTATATTACTTAAAAACAACGTTAATATTTGACTGTCAACATAACCTTATACTTATACCAAAAGTGCGATAGAATTTTTGTAAAAAACCGCAATAGGATTTATTAAAAAATATTTTATTCACTTGCTAGTAATAGTAGGTAGTAGGTAGTACTTGTTATGTATATTTTTGATTTAGTTTCTTTACCACCACGTATTTTAACAGCAGAGTATAAATTTCGCAACATCAAAAATAATTATGAGACAAAATTATTTTTTATCTTATTTTATAACAGATAAAAAAAAAATTATTTCAAATTTTTCTTTAATTACAATTAATTTTAATTATTTAATAATTATATTGCTTCGTAAGTTTTATGGCGGCTATTGCTGTGTCTGTGTTGACAAAACGAGCTCAATAACCTACAAATTCAGTCTGAATTTTTTGGTTCGTTTGTTTTATTTAATTATGGTTTCCATAGTTTTTCGATCTTAGTTTACATCAAAAATTATTCGTGTTTATTGTCTCGGAGGGGGGCATAATTTAACGCAGTAGTCTTCGCGTAAACAAAGTACAAAATTAGCACTAAGTTTAGTGGAAAAAATGTTATTATCAATATATACAAGCTCGATGTAGTTCTGGCTAAAAAAAAAAACAATTTGTGCATAATTGTCCAAAAACAACAGCCGACTTTTGTGTTTAACCCTTTGCGGACGAGAGGTGACTCTTGTGTCGTTTGGCATGTTTCGTGCGGTAGAACGAGTGGCGTGTGCAAGGCGTAACTTTTGTAAGAATATAGTTATTATATCATCCTTTCAAGTCTTAAAGATGCATAGATAGATAAAATATTGAAATGAATGAAAATGAAATCTTTAGGATTGTTTATAAGTTAGAGGTCATTTTATTGCAATATATAAATCACTCAACACAAAAGTCGTCGTCCGCAAAGAGTTAAAAAGAACGTAAATCAGAGCAACATCGATGGAGTTGCTATTCATTAATTTGGCGATAAATAATTTGACTAAAATTCAATGAAAATTATTAAAATGTTTCTTTAAAATCAAGTTTTTAACTTATTTAAGACAACATTTGAAAGACATGATGACATATTAATAAAAACTTAAATAGTATGACCTGGAAAAACTGAAATTGTAAGAAAGTATAATGTTTGGAAACTTGGCTTAATTAGAGTATGATTTTATTGCAATTAATTTTAAATTAAAAAGTTAAAGTAAAATTTAAATTTTAAAAATTACTTTTAATTTGCACTTGTTATATAATTATAATTTTTATGCTTAAACAACATTAAAATTGCATTTTCATCATTTCAATCATAAAAATTGTGTCGCTTGTGTAAAAAGTATTAATCAACTTATTTTTTTAGAAAATGAAGATGGATATGGTTATTGAACTTTTCAAAATTTTTTTTTTTGCAAAAATCTCGTATCCAGGCTTAGATTATTGTTAGCGCCTACCTACTCATGATATGGAATTATCGGAAAAATCGTCATGCTGTAATTTTGCTAATATTTTTAACCCTCTAACCGGGCATCCCGCGATTTCTTCATGTAGTATCTATTTATTTTTATTTATTTATTTAAAGCTTTAAGGCACTTATTTGTACATAAGGTGGACATAATGCCAAATGCCATTCTCTGCAAGTCTACCTTTTTTTTTAACGTGAGGAAATGCGTTACGCATGCCGCCCGACCAGGGGAGGTTCAGGGCGGTTATGTGGGTATACCGGGAGTGAAACTCCCGGTATACCCAGTAAAACCTCACGGTGTTCCGACTCACGCCAATTGGCGGGATTGCGGGCATGCGGATGCATTCTTCCGCGGCTCTGCCAGTATACCTTAGGATTGAGCAGATATGAATATAAATATGGGGTGCGTAAAAAGAATAATAGAGAATAAAAAGATAAAATAATAATTATATAAATAAAGATGAGAGATAGAGGGGAAGGTAATACACATATAAATGAGAGAGCAATTTTCAAATATACATACATGTTAATAAATAACTTTGCATAAAAATAATAATAGTGTGCACTAAGAAGAAAAAGAAATATAAACAGAAAGGAAGGGAAAAAAGGTGATAATGAAAAGATAGGTTATCCCATTAAGAAATGGTCCTAGAGCATACGTTTAAAAGATGGCTTAGTCACAGCTTCTCGTATCTTTGCCGGTAGTTCGTTCCATAGCCTAACAGAAGAATATGAAAAGGAATTGTAGAGGAAGTTAGTTTTGCAGAAAGGTATATGAAGATTGGACGTAACAGAACATCGAGGGACACGCGCATGAGAGTTACCCTGGTATTAAAATTTGCATTTCAAGTACTCAGGGGTAAATGGATCGTGTAAGATAGAGAACAATGTACAAAGTGTTCTGTAAGATCTACGGTTACTGAGAGTAAGCTATTTGAGCTCAGAGCGGGAAGAAGAAATGTGGTCATACTTGCGTAAGCCGAAAATGAAGCGAATGCAGTTATTGAAAAGATGATCCAATTTGCTAAGTAGGTATTGGGGAGCGTCAGCGTAGCAGACATCGACGTAATTCAGCAAAGGGATAATCAAAGTCTGTATTAGCAACGCTTTGGTATTAAAAGGGTAAAATTACTAACTGTACTAGTTTACTTTTACGCATCTGCGATTTCGGCGTGCTCGCATTTTTGTTTATTGATCAACATCAATAAACAAGAAATGCGTTTTCCCGCTAATTTGTTTTTGGTAGATTGACATTATTTCACAGAATCTCGCTAGATGGCTAAATTATTATTGTTGTGATTTAGTTGTTGACATTTATCTAGTTGGCATTGCAAATTACAATATAATCCCAGACGACAATGTGTCGTTTGCTGCTCAAAGACGAATGAAAATGATAAAAGAGTGATAAAAGAAACCAGAATTTGGTGTAACGATTGCAAGTTGGAGTTTCTTTGGAGTCATGCTTCCAAATATATCACACCAAAAAATACTTTTGAGTATAATTATATGTTAATTTTGTTGTTGTTATATGTTTATTATGTGGTATTATATGCCAAAGTTTTCCTAAAAAGTATTTATTTTGCTATTTGCAAACAGACAAAAAAAAAACATTTTAAATAATTTTGAAAAAAAAAATACGCGGTCAGAGGGTTAAGCGATACAGGTTTGAACACGACTACAATCCCATCTGGTGTTAGGTATTTATGTAAGTTGTCATGGATTTCTCTTTTCATTAATAATATTTTTCTTTCAAATTCTATTTCTGACTTCACTTCTACTGATTTTTTTGCAATATACGTATTACCAAGTAGCATATTTATAATAATAGAAACAATTTTAACAACAACGTACAGCTAGCTCGGTGACATAGCATTACGAATTCATTAATTCTATTAGTCCTTTTTCATTATGTATGTAAAAGTCTGTCTAGATCAATCTTTCCCAAAGTGGGCGATAACGCCCCCTTGTGGGCGCTGCAGGTCTCAAGGGGGGCGGTTAAATACCCAGAAAGAAAACGGGGGCGTTGTGTAGAGGCGGGG
>DWQX01006079.1:0-11912 GCA_018245475.1 Pharmacophagus antenor | reverse complement strand
GTGACACAGTGACTGATAATAATTACCCAGCGAGGGTAAGAACTAAAATCCTCGTGTCACGAAGATGATGCTGAGCTACAACATCAGTCTGTCTCGCGACTACGGCCTATGCAACTAGCGCCGAAACGTCAAGGAATATTAGGTATCGTACGTAGTGAATACTTACGCGCTATAGACCCGAAAAAGTTTAAATTATAATGTGTACAGATCGCAGAAATTTAAGATCTTTACGTAACGCCTTCTAGTGCCTGCATATTTTTACACAGCTTACATACTGTAACCTTTTTACCGTTTTAATCATCTTTGTCGTCACAAGTAACTGCAAAAATTATGACCTATTATTTTTAATTCACTTCATTGTTTATTTGGACAAGCCTTTTAGGAATGTGTAGTAATACCGCCGTTGGTTATATTATGGCATAACTTATGTAAAATAATCAATAATGTAGGCAATTCCAACAGACATTGACAAATATCAAGCTTCTTATATGTAAGTATTGTAATGAACTTCCATGTAATTGTCGGTTAATGCTCTTTGTTTATGTCAAAAGAATTTAGCTCAGCAATAACTTTTAGATACGTATCAGATACCCTCGCCAACTATTTCGTGGTTATATATGTACATAATACAGTATAATTAAGCCATAAACAATTTGTCCCTATCCAGTGTAATGGATGAAACGATTAGACTTGAGTTTGAGCGTACGGTTCGCGACCCGGATTAACCTTAAAACCATTACAAATTGTACGCGGCATTAGCTCTTGATATATCTATTGTTGTACGGTTTATTTTATGAATTATTTTAGAAAGGATGTATCAGTTTATATATTAGAGTAAATTTTTTTTATTTATAGACTATTGACTAGCTAACAGGCGGTTAACGTAACAAAAAGTGAACATTGTATTGAATATTTAGTAGATATTCTTTTATAACAGCCCAAGCGTGATCTCGACTTGATAGTTGATTGGTATTCATAATGATTTTTTGTTAAGAGATATGTAATGTGCATTTTATACTAAATATTAAAGTCAATTTATCGCCAAGTAATATTTTGCAAAATACTTACGATTTTGTGTTATTAATACAATTTCAATATATTTCTAAAACTTATTAAAGAATATATAAATTTATGGACCTGTGCTCTCATTTGTAATCAATAAGTGCCTTTACTCTTTTGTTTTTTTTTTAGGATTTTGATTTTAATTATTTGATTTACAAGTATTTGATAGACCTTATATCAAAAAACTAAGTAATAATATTATTTGATATATACGCACATCAAAAAAGTCTAAGCAACACATACCAATTTCAATTTTACAACCTGTTTTCGCTTTAAATCCTTAGTATTTCTTATTTATATTATTTTTAATGCTTTTTTGATACTAAACAACAATTGTTTTTTTTAATGATCATAATTAACAATAATTACAAGTAAGTAGGGTATGTACGTACTACAACGTGAGGTGCCTAATCAATTAAACCTAAACTAAAATTAAATGATTTAAAAAAAATTGCATAATTGAATACAAAGTGTAGCCTACTCTGTTATTGAGAACTCGCTGGCGCCGATTATTCTTAGAATCGATGAGACTGTAAATGTTATCCTCCGGCAATTGCTCCCAATGAAATTTTAGTAAGTCCATCGGTTGTTGGGTTGTTGTCACTCCATCCAAGTCCTTTAAAATACGTCTCTGGAGCATGTCCCATGCATGGTCCATGAGGTTGAGGTCTGGCGATTGTGCAGGTCAAGGCAATATCAGGATGTTTTCCCTTGCTAAGTACTCCCATGTGTACAAAGCTGTGTATGCGAATGCGTATTGTCATGCATCAACATGAAATTGGAGCCAAGCGTTTGTGCGAATAAACGGACACAAAGTCTCAACGTAATTTACAGCGTTCATGTTACTATTTACAAAAACAACCCCAGTTCGTCTGTTCTTCATGATACCCGCCCATCCCATAACTGTTGAGCCGTTGTGTGGATGCACTTCCTGAACGCACGTCAGTCTCTCAGTATTTCCAAGACGACGGTTCACTCTTAGCCTTCTAGTATCAGGCTTGAACCCAAATTGAGACTCATAGCAAAATAAACTTTTATCCCATTGTTCCCGCGTCCATGTAATGTGTTCCCTACACCATTCATTTCGACGAGCGCGATTCCCGTGATGTATCGGTGGGCACCTAATTGGCCGTCGTGTTCGTAGGCCATACTCATGCAGTCGATTCCGCACAGCTTAGCAGCTAACAACAACACCACTTGAATTTTGTAGCCTTAAACCTATTTCTCGGGCGGTTAATATCGGCTGGCTTCTTGCAGTCAGTTGTATGTATCGATCTTGCCGTGATGTTATACACCTTCTTCGACCTGGGTGCTGCTCGGCACGATATCCCGTGTTAGTGTAACGCTGATGAAGACGGAAAATAACGCTTCTGTTGAAACCAAAATACCGTGATACCTGAGATTGACTTCTTCCCGTTTGCAACATCCCTAAAACTCTTTGCATTTCATTTGCGTTCAAATGAGGTCGCTCCATGATGTAAAAAATGTCTGAAAATACAAATTTGTTCAAAACTTTTTTAAAATTATTGTTTAAATCATAAAATTACAGAATACTAAATTTTAATAAGCAAAGAAAACGCTATAAAATTCGATAAAATGCATTCGCTTATGAATCTGAGAAAAAAAAAAACAAATGATACTCGAATTTTTTTTACAACCCGCCATTATGTCCTCTAGATCAAAAGAGTTTACATAGGTATTACCTACTTGGTAAGAAATGATATAATGATTAATAAATAATTTGAAATAGTAGGTGTTGCTTAGACTTTTTTGATGTGTGTATTTAAGGAAAATAATACGGCATTTCAACCGTTGATTCAATTCTTTAATTTGAATTTATTTAAATATTAGTGAAACTGGTAGTACTTTTTTTGAGAACACTGGTCACGCATCACTATATCAAAAAATTTAATATTAAGACATTTGTATTATTAAATTCATTGTAACAAACCATTGTATTAAAATAAAAGATTATTGTATTATTTGAAGATAAGGGATTCGCCTACCTTTAACAGTGTAGCGGTAGTTAAGATAAAATGTGAAGTCTTCACTCTACCAACTATACTAGTACCATTTAAACTGGAATGTATTAACTTTTGTCGTGTAGAACCTATATGGACGATCTACGTTGAGAGAAACTTACCACAAGTAGAATTTAGCCGGTCCTAATATGGCATAACCCCTTCCGCGCCTCCGCAGCGAAAGGTTAACTGATATAAGATTTTTCTCGAAAAGGTTATACATATTAAAAATAGATCCAGTGTACCCACTTCAATAAAAATTATATTCGTGGTATAATGTGAAAAGTTTTAGTCCATCAATTAATCCATTTAACATTTTTCTATCTCTGCTACTAATGTAATGTAACGTCATGTTTTATATAGAAATAATACGTTCGGGGTTGAATAGAGATGTTTTTCTTTTTTCGCTTCACTAACTACTCGTAACAAACACGAATAAAGTATTTCGCATATTCCCCTACGTCCATATTCTGCGGTATACTCGTGCAACTCTCAATATTTATTTGTCTGTATGTTTTTTTTTGTTTTCACTGTCAAACTTTTACTTTGCTAAACTTTGTCCGTCTTTTTATTTATGCAAAACTCTCAAAATATTCTTTGCCGTAAGATTTTCTTGAATGACTTATTTTTTATAGTCATTTATTTTTTTTTTTCATTTTATTTACACGAAAATAATTTATCTTATTAACTTGATTGTTAGTTCTTAAACTTTTTTCGTATTTTTATAGTTATACGTTTTAAAAGTTTGTTATAAATAAAATCTTAAACAATGCGATAAATGCACGTATATGTAACTTCTGCAATGTCCACATCAGCTGTCAGAAGTTGAACATGAAATAGATATTCTTTAAACTTAACTAAAACCTCTTAATTTTTTTTTAAATTTGTATATAAAAATTAATATTGATTTAAAATAACTTCAATCTAAAAAAAACCTTATTATGATTTATTAAAATTTTTAAGCATTATTACGATATCATCTCAAAAATAAACGGCTCAACCGATTTCTTTAGATGCTTGCTAATATGATCGAGCTAAAGAGTTCTTATAAAAGAAAATAAATTGTATTTAAATTGGTTTGTTATTTAAAACTTACCGTGAGATGGGCAGACACAGATTACAGATACGCAGAAATCAGTTTATTCGAAAATAGTTTTTTTTGAGACGGACCCTGAAAAATATTGAAAATGGCCAGTCATTAACTGCTTTTACATCATATTTTATATTTGTATTGTACTTAAAAATTGTTTACATAGCCCGTACTGCGTGTTACACTGAATAGACCATTATGAGGTACAGCAAGCTGTCATTAATCATTTTTTCTTTGGTCTCATAGTTTGTGAAATATAAGCTCCCTAACATCGATCCGCCCTTTGCTTTAGTAGTCATGCTCTTTTGTGTCAGCTACAATGTTGAAATAAATATTAAAAATCGTTTTAACATTATTAAAAATAATTATGTAAACTGTCCGTGTTACCTATTTTACAACTTGTTTTACATTGACGGAACGCAACTATTAGTGAAATAAACTTATACAATTTAATCTGGTGTGTTTGTAGTTTTTCTAATTTGAATATGTAATCTCTTTCTAATACTATCGTTTCTCTCTGGAACATGCATAAATCCGTAGTGCAGAGAGGCACCAGTACTTTCAATAGGTAATTCTGTGTCATCTCAAGGTGACCCGAAGGGGGTTTTAGTGGATAGAAATACTTTGACTCATGCTTCTCCCAAAAAAGTATATATTTTTGGAATATCTCTCGCCCTTCGAATCAAAATGTAACCTCGAACAAAAGTAAACATAGTGAAACACAAGTTATATCAAATACAAAACATATATGATTTAATGGACGTTACTTATTTGTATTATTTTGTCTTATTCAACTTTAAATGATTTCGTTACATTTAGTTATTAATTTTTTATTAATTTGTGCAATGGCTTTATGTACTTTGAACATCCAATGGGCATAAATAGAAGTGATAAATGTATATATATAATTTATTGGAGGTGTTGATGGTATATTTTTTATAGGCAGAGTAGGCAATCCAGCGAGCGGGTTCACCTGATGGAAAGTGATAGCTGTTGCACATAGACAGTCGCAACGTTCGGCAAGACGCAGCTGCGTCGCCGATTTTTAAAAAAATGTGTATCCTCTTTTCTTGAAGGTCTTTGAGTGATATTGGTTCAGAAATACTGCTGGCGACTATTGATACTAAAGGGTAATTGTGCGTGAAAAAAATTGCGCTTTATATAAGTGCAAGTTTTTTTGTGTAGAATATATTTTTTTAATTCTTTGATATTTTCTTTTGTTTAGGATCCAAAGATACGGAACGTGGTGTTGATCGGATCGCAGGGTTCTTTGGAGGAGAAAACAGTGTCGGTGTGCTACGGCGCCGACTTCGTCAACGTCACCTTCGTCAACTTCTGTTGCACCAGGAAAGATATTGCGCAGGCGAGTCAAATGTGTTGTTGAGTCAAATTATTCTAAAGTAACTCGTAACTTCGATCACTATTCCTGTCAAAGATTTGTCAGGAATAGAGATTGAAGTTAATAATAAATAACTGTCAAATATCCGACACTCATAAGAATAAAGAAATATTTAATCTCCTAGCAACGGTGTAATTACCCGCAAGGTGTGATTTTTACATTAATAATAATGGTCTGTAAAAAAGTGCGTAAATTATTAATATAACATTACGATATGTTGTGCTAAGGGAACACGTAATAAGATTTTAAATGCTATCATATAATTAATCTCTTAGAAATAATAGAGAATTAGAAATAATATAAATAAATCTTTTTAAATCTGCTATGGTGGCTTGTCGTACTGAGAGATGACATTCGCGAAATCAGCAGTGGCGCATCGTGCAGTATTTCAAGGTTAAAAAAACTGTAATCTCCAAACTGTAGCCAGAGTAATGCTCGAAATTAGTGTCCATAAACTCAGTCCTTTCGTCTCGATTTATTAAGAATCGGATTAAAATAAAAAGACAATGCAACCACATTTTTTTTACATACGAAAGATAAAAGCGATTCTACATACCCAATTAAATGTAGAAACTTTTTGTTAAATTTTGTAGAACTTGTAATCGATTTATGTAGAACCAGATAAATCTAATCTGTGTATTCCATCGCACTACAAACTTTCTTTAATATTATCGCTAGAAGAATATTTTATTCATTTAGGCGTGACGATGGCCTCATGTGGCACGACAAATAACAAATATTGTGCATGTATTATAATCTATACAAAATTTATAATATATAATCTGATCGTACTATCCTAAAATTTATCACAACATATAAATTTTTAAACGAAAAATTGTTTTTTTAAACTTTTCGTTCTACAGTTTCCACGTCAATTAGGTCGTGAATACTTAAAAAGCTCCCTTTTGTAATGTCCGTGATTACAAAGTTCGGTGTGACTCTTAGTTACACAGGCTTGAAAACGTGGTGAATATTCCATTGAACATTACAAAGTCAGGTTGACTAATTTTTTATATTGGTACTGTGCCTATATAATGTTCAGTATGATATTTCATTTAGAACTTTGGAAACAAAATTTTATTAAGTTAATTTTTTTATTTAGGCATTATAATAATACATATTTATAACTTCTATATAAAAAGAAAATTAGCAATTATTGTCTAGAATTTATTCGGTGGTTATAACATAGCTCTATATTCAAAATGCCTACGTAGCAGCGTTCTCACACAATACCGTGTCACGAGGCGCAAGTCAGCGCAACGTGCGCCCAGCAACATTGGATGACATCGGAGCTGAGCCAACTGTCTCGGTTCCCACACCTTTATAATAACAACATTGGATCATTTAAGATCTAGCATTGATCGGGTTCACTATTGTTTAATTTTGATTAATTTTGTAGGATTATTTTATAAAAAAATATTTCTAATTTAATTTCGGTTTTTTTGGGTCTTTCGGCTGCAGTTAACGTAATTCACTATGATATTGCCTTGTCTGTATTTATATTCACTAAACTATATTAACATAGAATAAATTTTAAATTAAAGAAATAAAAAGAGTAATGATTATTAAAAATAGTCATGATTTTGAACCATGTAATTTATGTATTCGGTTGAGCGCATTATGTATGTATTTAATAGTATGCTAATTATGTTCTAAATTTAAAATGCGTCATAATAAAGTAATATATAAAACGTAATAAATATTTTAAGATCAAAATTACGTGTATGTCAGTTATTTTTTAAATCAGAATCAGTGTAATTAGTTGTTTTAACATGACACTAAACGAAAATTATTTGTAATATAATTTTATAACTACTATTAATTTAATTAACAAAATTTCTTAGAAGAAACTTATAATATGTAAAATAATGAAACTATTTATAGGTGGTAAAGATATTTAAAGGTTATACTGCCATATCGGGTTCGATGATTATATTTAAGCGGCGTTCCCTTTACACTTTCCTTAACAAGTTTTGGACTTGTATTTCGGATAGTTTAAAAGTTTACGACAAAGCAAATGTAAACAAGCTGCCGTTACGTTTTCTTGTTGCCTTCGGGGCTTTGCGTCGTTTGGGAATACGACGCTTTTACCAAATCAATAGTTGTTTACGAGGCTATTACTATTCCTTTGAACTGTCTGCCAGCTGAGGGCGGGTAATACATTGCATTTGAAGCTGTGTAAAGTGGCGTCTCAATGCGATATCGCCGAGACACTTTTTATTGTTCGTTTCGCTTTTGTCTCTCTTAAAGATTTACCCCGCAGCAAGTCTCAAAACGGTAAGTTGTCATTTTCACTATATAATTGTAGGTAATCACAGTTGAATATTTATTCTGTGTAGGATATTTGTAATTAAAAACATTACGTACCATAAGAGGTGGTGTGTTTAGTAAAATATAATTTATTGATGCAAGGGTTACTTTGTCGAACTCCATAATTTATTATACAACACAGAAAAGTTAATTTAATATTTATCGCAAATGTAACGACTAAATTACAATTACAATGTGTCACCATACGTGACACCTTGAGGAGACTTCGACCGCCTCCGTGGCGCAGTGGTTAAACCGCTTGCTTTGTAACGCGGAAGTCTCGGACTCGATTCCCAAGTCACAGGAGTAGTGGAGTCAGGATGGTGGTACGTGGTTTTTTAAATCCGTCTGGTTAGTTACTAGCCTTAATGTCAATCTGCCACCATAATAGCATTACTGTGTTCCTGGAGTCATAATGCCAGAGCTACATTTATTCTGGATGAATACGTTTGACCATCTACGGCCTCATTGTCACTTATCATCAGGTCAAATCGAGGCTAATGTTAATTGTGGTTAAGTAGAAACTAAAATTAAAAAAAATATCTGTATCATTCCAAAAAAAGGGACACTGAAAAGGCAGGCATAGTGTATTTAAATGAGGAAATAGTATAATCTTTTAGTTGTATAATAATTTAAACTTCAAATAGAAAATCTTCTACTTGTTGTTTAAAGAGATTGTAAAGAGTTTGAAGTTTATCTAACTTTGTAACTTTACAGTTACATTTTAAAATCTTTGAAGTAAGAGCCTAGTTTTATAAATTTGGTTTTGATCAATTTGAAAAAAAAAATTACCCATGAATCGGGTTATATGATGAATTCCTTAATAACACTACCTTTAGTTATTCCATAAATAATCAATTGCTTTATGTGTTTCCTTGTTTATCTATATTATTATCATATTACGCACATTTCAAGGAAATATTTTAAGATCGTTGTGTAGATTAAATGGCAATTGTCTGATATCTAATCATAGATTAGTTATGTAACGGAGGCATTCAATTGGAATGCTTTGCTCATACTCACTCATAGCTATGTAATCTATGTAAGTATAATGATGACACAAAGTACATTGCGATTTAATAGTCATCTCTATTTTAAATTCAAACCACTGTTGATCGAAATTTAAAGACATTAGTATTGAAGTGTGACAGCAATATTCTTAGTCACAAAAAAAAATTCAATCGTTTTATATTACATCTACACGAGACGTTTCTCATCTGTATATGATTTAATTAAAGATATGTATAAAAATATGGCATTTTAGTTTTTTATCGTTACCAACAGTTTGACCGGCAGGTTTTTCCCATAGTGTCTTAGTATATTTGGTGCAGCTTTTTGCAGACACTAATTATTGAGTTGGTAGTTCTGTATATGATTAAATGAATTATTCTGTAACATAATTGAATATTGATATAACACCTGTAACTAGTGTGTTAAAAGTAAAATATAGTTGTAAATATTTAGTTTGGGACGTTAGCACCACCGATAAATTTGTTTAGGATCTGGCGGTGTTACAGCGGGTGGGTTCGTATTAGGCGTTCCGAGTCGTTTACTTACCAGCTTGACTAAATGATTTCACAGTTCACTTAGTTGTTATTTTTTAAATATAAGAAATAAAACTGTCAACTTTGAGTTAAAAATTTAATGCCGAGGAGAAAAATTACCAATTAAGACTGCCTCACTGATGATTAGGTTTTATGCCTCGTCATAAATTTAGTTGCTCATCGACCAGGGAGTTTTAGTGATTCCAAAAAAAATTTTATAACACCAGCATGTGCTCTTTCTAGCATGTCTTCTCTATAGATTATAGAAGTTATTTATGACAGTACACGTGTACTAATTTAGAAGATATAAAATAAAAGTATTACAATACAATCATCTGAGTATCGAGTATATCATTATTGCATAATAAATAACTAGATCATTGTCGTTCACGACTAATTTATTATCGGCAATTTATCTATTGTTGTGGCGATTGAAACGGTTGTTTACGAGTAACTGATGTATACAACTAAAGTCTAATTTCGTCTATTTGTAGCGATTTGAATGTAATGTTTGGAACTAACGCGGAACATAAATTTTAGGTGATTTTTTTTGCAATCTCCTTTAATTCTGGTTCCACGTGTTTACGCTTATTTATATTAACTAATGTAATTTTTTGTCATCAGATGTGGACTGAGGAGCTATTCTCGCTCGCCTACAATCTCAATCAGTTGAACAATCCGACCATTAAGTTCCTCGAGAAGCTGCACACAAAGATTGTCCTCAAAGCGGACAAGTCGGGAAAGATACTCGTAAAAAAGTAAGTTTTTTTATTAGCATAAAGTAACAATGGTCGCAAACGGAGCGTGCTCACCCATAATACTCTGTGTATGCTGTTATGGTGGCAGAATGTTGCAAGTAGGGCAGTTAACCTAGTTTAGTTGAATTCGAAAAAACTTTACCACAATCCGGATTCCACTCATGTGGCTCCGGAATGGAACCCTGAACCTTCGTGTTACAAAGGAAGACTACCTTCGTAACGCAGGGGTGGTAAATCAAAGGCGTTCAAAATGTCATAATACATTCTATTCTTTTTTATGTAAAACCGGAACACCTGATTAACGACATTAAATTTTTTAAACAAATATGTTTAAAAAATATTGAGAAGAAAAACTAATGATTCTGTATCGTTTGAGAGAGTGCTCTTTACACCAACTTATTTGTAAAATAGTGTGATTATATCGAACTATTGCTTTTTATACTCTTAAATTTAATGTAATTGTTTTTTCGATACATACAGTTAAAAAGAATCCGTTCTATTTTCATCGTAAGTGCCGTAAATAATCGACTGAACTACAATGTAACAGAAGTAGTTCGACGATACCATTATGGCTTCCAAATACTTCAAATATAACAGAAAGGTAGACTATTAAACTTTGCCGAAACTTTCAAACAAAGTTGTTCCGTGCAACTTTGACTAACCCGCAATAGAGTATTGCGCGCACAGACCAAACGTGTCACAGCATATATTAAGAGCAAATAAATATAGATGTTAATAATTATTTTTATCCAAAATTTTTACAGAACTAAGAATAAATTATAAGATGTTCTCTTTCTAATAATAGTTATCAAAATGTAATGTTCGATCTCTCTTTTCTTTTAAATTTCACGATTTGAACTTGTGAAACCCTTTAGGACAAAAAATTGTACAAAAGGAGAACCATAAAAATCACTGATTAGGAAGGACCACTGATTAGGAAGTTATGTGTGTTCGCATAAAAAAAGATACAATTAAAAGATTAAAGAATTTTTGATCATTGAATGTATTCATAAAACAGAAAAATTAGTTGTATTGCCACAGTATAATGAAGAGCGACAGTCGTCGAATTCCAATTTATTGCAGACAATTGCGACCGGCCATGCTTGTCTTTTTCATTCAAAAGTTTATAAATTATACTGCCGCTTCGTTGCATGTCCTTATACACGGCTGTTGAAGCCGATACGATAATGACATAGTTTTCCGCAAATTTCACTGATGCCGTCATTGATAAAAAGCGCTTCGATATTTTCTAGTTCTTGGACAATCAATGCCCAACCATCTGGAATGAGAGTATAAATGTAAAAATGAGTAGTCCCCAACGACACAGGCTCACCTAGTGTATCCTCGTGTACGTTAAAATTTGCCTGCATATCGTTTGTTAAATTTTAATTAATTAGTATTTACAGGTTTACCT
Source organism: Pharmacophagus antenor (assembly GCA_018245475.1). Classification (NCBI taxonomy): domain Eukaryota; kingdom Metazoa; phylum Arthropoda; class Insecta; order Lepidoptera; family Papilionidae; genus Pharmacophagus; species Pharmacophagus antenor. Next base: position 314 of record DWQX01006079.1, on the reverse strand, counting down.
CAATTTTAGTATAATTTTATTGTAAATGAAATGATACAAGATTCTGTATCAAAAAAATTACAGAAGACGTAATTTTTAAAAGGTAAAGAATTTCCGATAGAGGATCAATAAACTGGTTAAAAATATGTTTGCGTTTCGACAGAAATGAACCGTATAAAAAATTCTATAAGACATCCATGAATAAAAATTAAAATTTACGTCCTGAATTAATTGCATCAATCTAAAACCGAACGTAAAGCCCATTTCAAATTATTTTTAATTAAAAAAAATTTAAACTTGTAAACGTTTATTAATGATATATATATATATATATA
>DWQX01006078.1:0-11916 GCA_018245475.1 Pharmacophagus antenor | reverse complement strand
ATTATATATAATATATATTAATAACATTTAAAATAGCAAATTAATTCAAATAAATGAAATTCTGATTTAAAATTATTATTGACTAGATAAATTGGTAGAACTAATGTCGTCAACTTATAACATTGGCCAATATTTCGTATAAAAATAAAAACAATAAAAAAAAAAATACTTGGTGATTAAAATGTCGGTCTCAGAAAAGATTTATTCTAAAGACGTTTTATATTAATTTAGCTCGAAGTAAATCTAAGTGAACTTCTTCATTCGTATGCATTTAACGGTCGTTTCCCTGAATGCAGGTCATTAATGCGCAAATGTCTCTTGTACCTAAGTGCACAGAGATGGGCCAAGACACACACAAACACACACACACACACGTGAAAATGAAGGCAAGCTATAAAACAAGTTAATGTATAAAAATTTATCGGTAACATTTTAATATGAAATGTTATTAAGCTCGAGTACATAATAAGGGAGGAAAATATTAAATCAATTAAAGGAATGAAAAATTTATTCGCTATGAAAATTCATTTCAATTTATTAAGACGATCATCATATAACCTTTTAAAACATTTTAATAGTTATGATATTACGCGGGAAGTGTTGAAAAACAGGCAGATATATTTATTTAAAGCGGTCTCTAAAATCTCCTTTTCGATTATTTTGACCGTTACATAGTTTTTTTTTTAAATATTCAGTACAAAATCATTGTGTTTTTAGAGATATTAATAACGCATTATTTCAAAACACAAAATTAATTAAGGTAATTTATGTTATAACGATCTTGATTAATGACTCGATTAATTGTATTCGAATTTGATATAGGAAAACTATTTCGTTAGAGACCTATATATGTAATGTAAACCATGGGTTTAATATAGTAACAGAAACCACACACAAAAAGAAATGTACAAAGTTACATGGTACAGACGTAACGTGTACCTGCATATGTACACTTATGAAGTGTTAACAATTTAAACCAGCCTGTACAAACAGAAGTGACACGCGCTTGACACGGCGGTCACACAGTACTGACAACAGACATGGGCTCTGTGTACGAATCTCGGTCGTAGCAAATATTTGTTCTACGTACAATATTTGGTTTGTGTTATGTTATGATTGTTTATTATAGTTACAACGTAACTTCATCAAGGTACCGATTTATTTCCTTTTCACTTGTAGAGTTATTGTCATTGATGTAATATTTACGTATTTAAATTTTAGCTATATTTCATTCCATTTTAGATTTTTCGGGTTATAGTAAAACAATTGACTACATGCGATTAGGTTATCCAATATCTTTTGATCCTTAAATGCCCGACAAATTGAGCAGGGTTCAAACTGTTACTGATCTCTGAACTCGATAATGTAACGATTAATTTAATTATACTTGTACTCTCTAGTATTTATACTCGTAAGATATTTATAGCGATTAAATGAAATGTACACGTTATATTCATTACATTTATTTACAAAGTTTATTACAGCCAAATATACATTTCGAAGCAAATTTGCTCGAACAAACAACAGTTAAGAGATTATTACGCGTATATTATTTTGTAAAGCAAATAAGAGCTCTCACGTGAATGCCGTTTGTTCGCATATTATTTTTATTACCATAGAAAAACAATTTAATCCGCGTTGAAAAACCGTATTATTTAAACGCCCCGCCCTACTCCACACCCTTTGTGGGATTGTAACAATTTTTTTTATTTTAATTTCTGTACGTATTATCGTAGTAAAGAAGAGAAGGGACTAATGTAGAATATAATTGACTGTATCACACAATATTCGGAAGTATTTTTAATAAATTAGACGCGTTGTACTTAATAATTATAAAATGAATGATAGGAAATGTAACTTTTAACACACAAAATTCTAATACAGTAAAATTTTAGATTTAACCTTGCAATCTCTGGTTTTAATTTCGTGTCCTTGATTCGAATTAGCCCTATAAATATATACTAATACTACAAAGTGACGAAGGCATACTTTAAACGTACGCTCTGGGATTATTTCTTTATGGAAAAACTTCTCTTTTCATAAAAACCTTTTTTCATTGCTCTTTTTCTTCTGTTTCGTATATTATTTATGTACACTTTACAATTTTTCCTCATGTTTGCTCTTATGCGAGGATATATATTAATTTGTAATATTTAAAAATTGTGGTTTCATTTATGTGTTATCTTCTATTCTCATTCATCTTTGCTTACATTATTATTATTATTATTTCTCTTCTATTCTTTTCACATTCTTTGCTCAACCCTGAGGTAGACTGGTACGGAATGCCACTTGGCATTAAGTCCACCTGATGTACAAATTTGTGTAATGAAGCATTAAAATAATTAATAAAATAAATATTTATATGATATTGTTACATCACTTTTATTTACGCACAAAATTCTTTGTTAATATAAGAGGGATTTGAATCTCGCGACCTCATCAAAGGAGTACGTCTATCTCAAGTAATAACCTCTCCTTTATTATTATGTTCGCGCGTGAAATTAGGAACTTAATTTGAGCTTTGCTCATATATAATGTTACACGGCGATACAATGCTTCACACATTGTAACCCTTGTCAAGATAATTCTAGAATCTAGAATAAACAAGGCGACAAAAGCTCCATTTGCCGCGCTGTACGAGGATTTGTGTTGGTCGCAACAAATATTTTATCAGTTGTATTATTCACTTATACTCTAATAAACAAATAAATTCTGTTTATTGTACAAACTTTCGTATACTAAAAAGTTTTAGTTTAATAGGCTTTCTTGACGAGCATTTTTTTATAATTTTAAATAATATATTATTACATAAAATCATAATTACTAATAATTACGAAATATTAGCCTAATCGGCCCTTATTAATTTCAAGTGCTTACGTAATTATAAATAAAACATAGAACGAAATGTAATGGTGAATTTTTATTATACTACTCGTACTATTGATGCATAATGTTTATGCTTTATTACAAAATTTAGGTGCATAATATTTCACTTAGTAGAGAAAGTATAATGGCATTTTAGTTTTCAAAAATGGAATTCTCCCTTATCCGAGTAATGGTTGCGGCGCAGACGTAAGGATGTATTTAATCGCGAAAAGAATAGACAGTTATATTAGCCGGTGCATGCACCTCATACATTTCGCATTTACATAAAAGGTAAATTCACATCTACCTTCCATTATGGAACAAGAATATACCATAAACTATGTACCGCGTCTCACTGAAATATATTGCCCTGGGATGCATTGTATGTGGGGTACACTTAGTTTTAATGTTGAATTCACTTTCATTGTTACAAAGTGAAAAGATGCGGCGTACACCGTCCAAATCTTTTTACGCTTTAACCTTTCTGAAGCATGAACAGTTTTGGTTGTATTAAAATTTTCGAAAAAGTATTTTGATCCTTTACATTATGAATATTTCACGCTGTACGTTGCGAAGTTCTCTTCGTTTTATCTTAATCGACTTTTTTATTGCTTTTAAATTATTTTCCTATTGGGGTAAAATATTAAAAAATATATATTCAGTATAATTTAATGTTAGACATGGTAACTATTCGTTTTTATTAAATATTTTTCATCTCATTATCTTTAGATATAGACAAGTGAAAAAAATATTATAAATCTAAAATTTTTAAATGATACATGAACAGAAACCTTTTAACTCTTTGGCTTGTAACCAAAAGTCTAACTCGTGGTATAGAATTTATGCCATAAGCGAAACCCACAAGTAAGACTCGTGGTAGATAATACGCGACATAGAAGAAAACAACTTGTCTAAACTTATTATTTGTATGTACAAAAGTTATTTATTTTACAGTGTATTTTATTACACCGAATTGTATATGTCGCAAGTAAACATTTTACGTCAACTTTCGACAAATGACTGAACGGCTGAATAGTACGATGCGCTATTAAAAGTTTCTTGATAATTATTGCACGACAAATTGGCAAATATTGTGTAGGAGAAAAGGTTCAATGTTGTATGAATCAATTAACGCATGTATTGTCGAATTCACCACTGAGACTTGTTCGCGAACGATAATGTATACTCGCTCATACGAAAACTAAATTTCATAAATCATTAACGGAGCTTTCTTCCCACCATTTAAGTGCGTACGTTGGTGACGTGTGTACACGCTGATAAAATCTGTTACGGACTCTTTATTTGTAACCTTTTTGTATTTGTTACTTTTTTATAATAATTCCATGAAGGGTCCACATTGTCAAATGGTCTTGTCGTATTTTTCCCTGGTTCGCTAAGTAAGTTTTGCTGTCCAATATGTTCATTAAAATTACCTACAGTCCTTCATTTCTTCACCGTGTTCATTGTTTTCAAAAATATACCGCCGAACCGTCGACTCATATTTTCTTGGTGTAAAATTAAAATAAAAATTAGCATCAACATACATCGGTGCTCGATACATTTTGTAAAATTCATAATAGAAAGCCTAATGAGCATTTGATATCTAAACTTTATCATTGATCAGATATAATTCCGAGTGCCATTAACAGTTGAAACTAAATTATACAATTCATAACGTAATAAAGAAGTCTCCATAAAAAGAATAACAAAACATTCTTAAAGTATGGACAAATAAAGAAGGCTGCGAGCGACAAAGTCCAAAGTCGAACGCACCCCTACTACGATTACGAGACACGTAAGCACCGCTCGGCGAGCAACATACACTAACATTTGTAGATCCCTATCTGTCGGCGGCTGAATAATTTATCACTATTACTAAATCGCTACACTAATGTACTCCAGCGCTAACGAGCGCTTTCGCGTAGACTTTCGTGTGTCACATTAAGTCACTTTATTTCATACTGGCGACTGTTCCCAACGAAGTAATGGCTACGCCGCACCGCTACGAGCTACGCGCTACGCAACTTACATGAATAATGTTTGATGACGATCTGACTTTTTCTTTCTTAAACTAAAATATTTATTAAAATGAATTTATTTTGAGTTACGTCAATGCGATAAAGAAATAATATAAATTAATTAAAAATCAATAATTGCATTAAAAAATAATTGAACAATTATCAAGTACAAGTATTCGAAAATGGGAATCGAATATTGAATATTTATAATCTTATCATAACAGCAAACAAAACGCGTCCAACATTACCATCAGAACTGTTAGGGAAAACGCGACAACAATTTATTCCTTATTGTCGATAAGATAATATTTACGTATGTATAGCGGAGCGTGAAAAGCAACATGGCCGCTAGCACAGCTGTCAACTTAGATAAACAGCGCACGTGGGCAGGGGTGGCGCTGGCCGACGCGCGGATGACGGCTGAACACGTCGAAGTGTCACCGTTGCGAGGAGACCGCGCCATCAACACATCGGAAAGAATTATCGTTTTTCGTCGCGTATGTAATAACAGGTGTTTATTTCCGGGCGTCGGTGATTCGTGTTAACGTTACACGTGAAATGTATTAGACGTGAATATAGGACGCGGAATAAGAAAACTTAAAAATAGAATACACATTTTGACATATAAATATATAAATAACAGTGTCGTTTGAATTATCTTTTAATTTGCGCTGATGTGCTGCGTCGTTTGAATTACATTTTAATTTGCGCTGATGTACTGCGTCGTTTGAATTATCTTTTAATTTGCGCTGATGTGCTGCGTCGATTGAATTATATTTCAATTTGTGCTGATGTGCTGCATCGTTTGAATTATCTTTTAATTTGCGCTGATGTGCTAATATTCGACAACGATTTCACCAGATCTTGAGTGATGATAGGCCGTAGATGGTGAAGCGTGTTCGCCTAGTATATTTCTTACTCTCACATGACACAGCAATACTGTTATGGCGGCAGATTGATATTGAGAGTGGTAGCTAGCCAAGCTGGTTCGAAAAACTCTACCATCAAATATTGCACCTACACATTACAAGGCCAGCGGTAAATCACTGTGCTTCGAGGCAGAAAAAACGTACTGCGTGGGCAACGTGCCTTGTAATACAAAGTCTCATGGTTCGATTTTTGAGACACTAGAAAAGTGAAATACAGGTTTCGGATGATAGTTGCCAACTTTCAGCAATTGAAGCATTAGATGAACTACAAGAAGGTTTTCATGAAAGCGCCTTGCTAACTACCAACCGCACAGTCAATCTGCCACCGTAAAAGCATTGCTTAGTTTCGACATTCATACATGTGAAAACCGGAGTAGTATTTAGAACGTGCGCATATTACTACCTACTGCATTATTGTCACTTAGAACTTTGACGATATAAAAATGTAAAACTCGATAATATAATAAATTATAACATAATTAAACTCTCGTTATGATTATGTTAATACTTTTTAAACGACTTCTAACTCAATAAATATAAGCCGACAACACTTCTAACATTAATAATTAATTAATTTCTTTTTTCAACCCGGTTAAAGTTCGAAACTTTCTAATTGCTCAATTTCCCGTGCACACAAGATATTATAACCCGTACTGTGACCGAAAGTCAAACACGCAAAATTAACACGTAACGTTAAATTAATAAAGTTCACGGGTCGTTCCGGCGCCGCGACGTGGAATTTCCGAAACAAATTATTAGGCATTCCGTCGGTAAAGTAAAACCGATCATAAATTACGAATCCGCGGTCCAATCGCCGAATCAGAACGGAATTTATTAAGTTGGTAATTTGATAGAATAACTGGCTGGAGGCGTAGCCGCTTCGGGTTTTTGTGAACTAAAAGAATTTAAGACAAAGGGCGACCAAGCCGCTAGTCCGCCGACTGGGGCCTGATTATGAATGTAAAATGGCAAGAGACGACGTCACGGTGAACTTTCATGAATAAAAATAATAAAAAATCTTGAGCGGGCCGGTCGGGGGGCCACAAGAGGAACGGTCCATCTTTTTTGAACGTTATAAAATTTTCTCATACTATAGTGGAATTCGTTTGACTGAGAACGATTACCTATTACAATAAAAAACACAAACTCTATATTAATTTTTTTTTTATGCCGACGTAACCTTCGGAAAAGGCATTATTAATTTATAAAACGCCCGTCAGTAAATCGGAATTCGTATACAGTTTTTCTTTATTTTATTCTTTACGGAAAATGTCAAATTGATTTCCCAAAAATGTAGGTTAATTAATTTCATTATCTGTGCCAATGAATATTGGCTCGTAAATGGTTCAATCGTTTCGAGGTGCAGTCGGAAAATTTTTTTTTGTGTTCCGCGTAAAAACCTATACGTTTAATTTATGTACACTTTTTTATCGTTTATGGGCTAACACATGGATTCGCTTTCACTTGATGTTAAGTGACAATGAGGCTGTAAATGGTGACGCGTGTTCGCCCAGAAGAATTTTATGAAAATGCTGTTTACAATTTTGATATTATAAATAGTTATGGAAATATTAAAGGATAGATCAATTATTTTTTTCATTAATTCATTTTAAATTAAAATATATTTAGTTGCTACTGTGATACAGTGGTATATCTCATTTTTTTTAACACGGGGGCCCTATATTCGATGCAGGCCACATGGGTAGTGAAGTATGGATTGTGGTTTTTTCTAATCCGCCCCTCTATCATTAACAAAGTCAATCTGCGTTTATATAACAGCATTACCGTGCTTTTGTAATCATACGTGGGGGCCAGAGTACTGGACGCGAGCAGGTTTTATCTCTAGCTTCAACATCACTTAATTTCAAGTGACATCGAGGTCAAATGTTAGCTCCTGGTGGGTGGTTAAAACGTTATTGAAATGCGTTTCCTATATCAACGAATAAGAGATTTAAATATTGTGATTTCTTTTGTTGAGTTGGGACAAACTTTAAATAATTCCTCTTACTCTCAACAGCGGGAAACTTTTAACCCGAAACTTATAAATAAGTGGTCAAGTGCGTGCCGAACTTGCACCGCGAAGAGTTCAGTACAACGAACACCTATAAAATTACCTTTCTAATGAGTACTATTTAATTTTTCTTATTTGTTGCTTCATTGGTAAAAAGTATACATAACCTGTGAAAATTTAAAACTATCTCGGTTAATGAGATAGAGCACTATAATAGACTAGCAGTAGACTCAATAGTAAGGTTCCGATTGTTATCCTTTAGTTGCGGGACCCTAAAAACAGATACCGCGCTAAGCGGCGCGGAGTAATGGGGCGTGTATGGGCAATAGTTGTTACAAGAACCGTTTCGGGTACCGGATTGCGTTGATAAAACTTTTCGCGTTGTGGCCCCAAAACTGACCCTTATACTTTAGCCGTTACATAGGAATATCGCATCGTACAAGTCGTGACGCTGTCGTTACAATTAAAATGATTTATTACTAATTAATACTATCGAAAAGTTAGTACACATTAAAGAGTTTCGAGCGGTTCTTTTTATAATATACGATTTGTCCATTTAAAGTTTTATTTTAAAAATATAAAATGTTTTAAAATAATTTTGCAACTTGAAAACTCACTGTGTGAGTAATTATTATCGTTAATTATAAATTAAAAATATTTTTTATACTGATTTATTTTATTAATATACAATACAGTACAATTTCCGTATTCTTTAAATAAAATAAATAGTTTCGAGCAATCATTTATTTATTTATATAACTATAATATTCATTAATAACAAGTTTTTATCTGAATATTCAAAATACTTAAGAATAAATAATTATTTCTTTTCATATAAAAATAATTAATAATTTCGGAGTAGAAATTTATGTTAGATCATTAATAGCAATAGTTTTATATATTATTACTGTATTAGGTAGACGAAGCATTTCTTAGTAATGAAAGTAGTAGTAAAATAACTAGTCCATTTAAAATGGTACATCACTTTATTTTGTCAAATGCAATCAAGAAGATATAATGTTGATAATAATAAAAAATAAATAAATTAATTAATATATTAATCTACCAAAGGTTATCAGTCACTTAAAAAGCGCGCGTCTTTAAAACTCTAAGTAATAATACATTTAGGCGGCATAGGAAATAAAGGGTATAAATAAAAACAAAAAAATAAAAAAATTAACAATTTTAATTTAATTTAAAAAAAAATTACAAATCAAAAATAAATTGTTATTTCGTTGTATTTGTTTTCGTTATAAAAGTTAACGAATGTGTTCAAAATTTGCGCTGGTCATTCGTTAATCATATTTCTTTTAAACACTAAACCAAAGTAAACAGCGCGTTTGAACGATAACACTAGAATATTTACGATGTAAATGTCGGACGAACGAAAAGAAACTTCCTTTCTATGCGCTTTCGTTTAAATAATTTCCCCGCTAAAACGATCAGGTCGACACATTTAACTCAATACAAGAGCCGCCAACATTCTGAAAACAAAGAGAAAGAAAAAAAAAAAGAATGTAAAAGTGTCACAAGTCCGAAAACTTTATGATAAATAAAAAAAAAAACACGCGTAGCTTGTTAACAACTTTATTATTTACTTACAATAACAGACGGCGGGTATTCAACTTTCGCCGAACGCAATATATCTACGAGATGAACCATATGGACAGATAACTTAGTCCCAATTTGAATGAAACCGAACTACGTTGACAACGGCGTGCGCTCGTACGTCACTTGGCGCCGGTTGCGACACGTCCGTGCGGCGCGACGGTACGGCTGCGACTGGACGGCGCGCGAAGGCACACGCACGCGGCAGGGGGAGTACGCACTCACGCAGCCGCGACAGCCAATGGGGTGCGTGCGCCGCGCGCACCCCCGCGCCCCGGGCCCCGCCCCGCGCCCCCCAGTCACCTCACAATCGATGCCCTATATTGCATTAATTATTTAGGAAACACGCAATGAGATAACGCGAGGTGGCAGATAAGGGATCTGCGCGGACTTTAAATAAATCATAGCTTCTCGGGGGTTTTTTTTTTTTTACATTTTCACCTTCTTTGACCGGTGCTGCGGGCGTGGCGGTGTGATAACATGATAACGCATTATTCACGCTGTCACGTAATTTGCCGAGTCTCGCGGCGATTGTTTTGTTTTTTTTTTTTTGTTTACTTTTTTATTTACGAACACGCTGTTCTAATTTGTAAACGCGTTTTCGTTTATTTATTGTCACAAATTCGCTTGTAAATTAACGGTCAAACTGTATATTTTGAATAAGTAAAAATTACTTTCGCAACTTTTGATGCGAAATACGAAAGGTAACATTTTAATTTTTTTCATCTAGAACGGGGCTTGTCGGGACGTTCAAGATTGAAAATTGTTATGAAAATTACTATTTTCACTAACGGAGCAACAAATTCTACTTCTCAGAATTGGAGAAGCAATTGTAAACCCTCTTATTGGGCTTTCGCGGAAATATTTAAGTGTTCTCTTTGAACATCAGATCCGTTAAAGCCTTCGCTTATACCTGGATGCATAGAAGAAAGACGTTAGATTTAATTCTTACATACCTAAGTAAACAACAGTAAACGTTCACTCGAAGTAAATTTTTTCGAGTTCAGTCTTTATATTCATTACATATAAGAGATATTATCGCTCGGTATACTTTCGGCGTGTACTTATCCCGCATCAAGCAACTGAAACACAATTGAATCCATTGCGTTCTTTCGAATGCTACGATTGTAATGGCGCCTGTTGGGTTAGCTCAGGCGCTCCCTCCAACATTTACGGCAATGTTACTCAACACAGCTTTATATCCATGGGTACTTTGCCGAATTGGACAGTCTCATTCGGAATAATTTTATCGCGTGCCATACATTTTGGAATTTCAAAATGCCGTTCACAGCACGCGTATTTAATTCCGTTATGACGTCACATTCCAAATTCAAATGTGTTCTACTCGTTTAGGTGCTTACGTGCGCTTTCGTTATGGCCAAATGATCCTATCACCGGCCAAGAGAAAAACTCCCCAGCACTTGTAGAGGATTTTATGGGCAATTTATCAAATATTATTATTTATAGGTTATATATCAAAAAATTTCCTTTTGTTGAATTGGAGCGATACGATTCTTCGTGGAGTTTTGTCGTCAAGGTTGTCTTTAACACTAGGTTTGCGGGATGCGTCATTTTGACTCGACAATGTTCATTAAAAATTTCACTCTACTCGCGTGTGTCAGAATTTTTGGGTTTCTTTTTGGTCTTTTACGGCAACTTCGCTGAAACATTTGATTTTCTAAAAAAAAAAATGAAAATCAAAGGAAAACATGAAAAACCGTTCGTAAGCCTAGAGTTAGACGTCTTCGCTAAAGAAAGGGTGGGGACGCTTTTTTTATATTAATCATACGGCTACCGGACATCTCTGAGCTGGTCGGAAGACCGACGCAATTTCTTCATATTAACACCGTTTACACGTTTTTCTTTTAATACTTTATGAGTAACTAGACGCTGAGTAAAGACATTTTTTTTATATTACGAAAAAATATATTAATTTTGTTTCGATAATATCTCTTATGAACATATTGTTTACCTATTTAAGGTACATTTTTTTTATATTACAAGTAAAAATACAACCCCTAATCATTGTGCGTTTTATCATTTTCTCAAAACCCATGCGAGTGTACATCGAAACCACCTTTCAGGACTTAGATTAAGGCAAGCGTACGCCCAGGCCCACAAATGAGTTTTTGACTCGGCTCGGGCGAGAAGAGGGAATACGTAATTCTAGTTTGTACCGACTATTAATTAAACGTTAGCTTAATAATATTCTTGCCGGCGCTGGGTTAACATTTGACCTCAATCACGCATGTTGTTAAGTGACGATATTATAGAGTAGAATATGTTCTGCTGCTGCTGCTGTTGGATTCAGTGAAGTTTGCGCTGTTAGTCTTATTGACGACTGTTACAGCTTCATCGAAACTGGCCCATGGATCCCGTAATCCGTGAGCTCTCAAGCCAGGCGCTATTGCTGCTGCTGCTGCTGGATTCGGTGAAGTTTGCGCTGTTAGTCTTATTGACGACTGTTACAGCTTCATCGAAACTG